>JAGDQP010001774.1:0-30648 GCA_022664845.1 Lepisma saccharinum | reverse complement strand
ATATATATATATATATATATATATATATATATATATATATATATATGATAATATGCCTGCCGAACTGCATGGTTTTCTTTAGAAATGTTGACAGCATTAAAATTTAAACAATCCTTGGATTAGTTCCAACTTTATGCACATTTTCCTTTCTTAACAAGATTAGATAAGATTTAACAAAACATAACAATAGCGGGAAGATTAATAGAACGAATGTGCTTTCTAGTTATTTCAACGATAAAATCTTCGCGTTAATTTAGAATATTCAGTCATGTTCTGGGAATCAAATATTTCCATTTGTCACGTCCTGTTAATGGGAGTTGTGACAACGGTAAGTGTCCATCTTTTGTATCTTCCTTCACGTCATGTCTGTCCCCCCCTCTTTCTCTGTGTGTGTGTGTGTGTTTGAGTATAGTCTCTTCTTTTTCTCTCTTTCCCTCTCTTTCTCTGCCTTTATCTCATTTTCAAATTCGAAGAAAGATCTTAACTTATCGAAGGAAACGTAGCTAGCTCAGATGCTGGCAGGAATTTTTGCCCAGACGTCATTGCCCACGAAATGGATGTGACAGTCACGAACATCACCGGTGACAAACTGCTAGCTCGTTTGTTTTTGAGGGGAGACAAGATGTGTTGAAACTAGGTCATATTTTCTTTCTAGCGCTTTTCCTCTCATTTCCCGCTAAACGCTGGGAATATTGGACATACTGCTATCATTTAAACGACTGCAAACATATTGTAACATTGTAGGTATCAAACACCTTTCACGTTTTGCGGGAAAATATGAATAATACACTGATACTATAGTTCAAATCTGAGTATGGGAAAAGCGTAAACAGAATTTGTTTTCTGAAAATGTAAGAACAGAAGAGATTGAACGACCTTTAGATCCAAGTACTATTACTCTTTAACTAATAAATATTTTATGTTATGATTTTGAATTGTTAAAGATAGAAACTGTTCGCGATTTCCAAGATATCTGATTAGGTTCTTTAATAAAATTGAATTTATTTATGGCCTTTGAACATCTCATATTAAGACCTGGATAGGATGGGTAAGAAGACGTTGGAAGGTGGTCGACCAGGGTCTAGTTTGTAGTACTATCCCGGTATTTGCCTGGTGTAGCTGAGGGGAAAACCCTGGGTAAACCTCAGTTAAGATGAGCGGCCACTGGGATCGTTCTGTGGATCTTCCGATTGCTACGCGGACTCACTCTACCATTGAGTTACGTTCATTCGTTTTCTTTAGTAAGATGTTTAGTTACTTAGTATAAACCTTTTACGTTCAGTCTACATTACGTGGGTCCGTGAGTGATCTTCCTGAGCACAAGGTCTATCTATTCACTCCAATTCTGAAATATATAACAGTTAGAGTTAATTATTTAATAAATACTGAAATCGCCGTAGCTATGGCGGTAGCGCATATGACTACAAATTAAGTGAATCCGCATGCTGGAGAATTTTCTTCAGTACTCCCATACGTTGCGCTCTAAAGTGCATACGCTCAGCCTCCTATCAAATTGAGTTCCAGAGTGCTCTTGGAACTCTTGAATGCCTTGGGAGGTAAAGGCAATCGAGAGTGGTATTTACCTCCCCATCTCACTTTGAGCCGTACCGCGCTACATCTACATCCCCCATGAAGCGTTCACAACTCGTACGGATCGAACAGAAGATATTTTATCGTATTACCTTACTGATATATCACATTTACAAATTAATGGAAAGTGCCCGAGACACATAATTGCTTCTTTGTCTGCGTTATTGAACAGTATTAAATATCGGCGTAAGCGCATATCAACTTACTTCCACTTTAAAAATTGGAAGTAACCGAATATATTCTGAGGTAGTACTTACATAAAAGAATCGATCCTTAAAATCAGGAACGGCAAAACTAGAGCTGTCAAGTTTATTTCCATGTTACCAACATAAAATTTACCTTATAGTAGGGATGGGTTCACGATAATTTCGATACCACCGAAACTGGCAAATTATCGTTATCCATCGATACCTCAACTAATGAAATCGATACTTTTCCGATACTTCGAAAATTTTGACATTAACTACTTTCTCTGAACAGAATACCATGGTGGAGCGCTAGATCTGTAACTTAAACCTTCTTGAATTTGAATTTTATTCATGGTCTTTAGATATCTATGACTCAGGAGAGAGTTAAATTTTAAACTATAGGAAGGCAACAAACTTTCATTTTAAATTTAATTAATGCATGTATTATTTAATGCATTGAGATACATTGTGAAGAAAACTATGGAATATCAAGTATCGAATGATAGAAATAAGTATCGGGCGTATCGAGAAATTCTGGTGTCAACCCATCTCTAGTCGTTGAGATTTAAAATTCTGGAAGTGTAAAAGAAATTCATAACAACTTAAGAAATATTGAGTACTGAATGAAAGCATTCTTTCACACACTAAAAAACCGAGACAGGAAAGTGACCGATTTTACCCCCCTCACCCTATCCTATATTTGCTTTTTTCGCACTCACTTTGCGTTATGTTGAAAAAATATCCAGAGTAAGCAAAATACCAACAGTAATATTCTTTCTCTGAATATAGTGCTGCGACGAAAATACTTAAGTGGTCAGAAGAAAAATACTATGAAGAAAGTTTCCTAGTTTTATGTGTTCGAGAGAAGCCGACTGAAAATAAAAGATCGGTTGGTGAGAAATCCGTTAGTTCTTCGACGTCTGGCATGATCTCTGCTGCACCTAAATGAAGCTCCTAGTCTCAAGTTACATGGACAGCCGTTGAATTCTTCCTTCATTGTCAATTTTCGTCTCCCTCCTTGGGCTTCAGAGCCTGTAATACGACGTTCTTCGAGTAATTCACTAGTCCTTATGGCCATCTAGTAACACAGATACACATACAGATACCTACATACCGTCATAAAATAAGAAGAAGGCACAATTTGTACTATTGGTCAATGTGCGTAACAAAAGAGAAGAAAGAACTTACCCATGACGTATACAATGCTGATTTTGTGAGGTTTGAAACTTCATAACCGCCAATCTCTCACTGACCCTTAAAAACATCACATACTTGATTTCTTGATATTTTCGGTGTTTCAGTGTGTGTGTGTGTGTGTGTGTGTGTGTGAGAGAGAGAGAGAGAGAGAGAGAGAGAGAGAGAGAGAGAGCGTTACAAAAGCCGACTTAATAAAAACGTGTTCCTTAACAAAACCTATAACAACCAGTCATTGAAAAATATTTTAGGTGGTATTGTTTGTTTTCTTATATTTTGGGATACTCTGTTAAGTGAAAGTAGTATTAACTTAGCAATTTCAAATTTTAGAAAGACGACTTCCACTTTTCTGTAAAACAAAATGTTAAAAGATCAAATTATGCATATTTTTTAAAATAATTAATATAGGAGAAGATAATACAGTAGAACAGTTAAACGATAGAAAACATTAATATTTATATGGTACTTCTGATTACATTTGCGTTGTCCCATTTAGGACAGAATATCCTATTTAGATCCACAATATGGGTAGAATGTTCCAGAATATTTGGGATCAAATAAGAATGTATTGGGATATACTTCTTAGAATATTAAAAGGATATTCTAAGTTGGACTTTCAGGAATATTCTGACAGTGAGAATATCTGCTAAGAATAATTGTTCTCGACATACTCGTTAATATACTCTGGAAATCTCAAGGAATATCCTTAGGATATGCACCCATTCTAGATATTCAGAGGTTCGTAGAATATTCTACACACTTACCAAGAATATCGTAGAATATCCTTGAGATATTCCAATATCCCCATGGGGATATTCGTAGCATATTCCTAGAATATAGCTGCGCTGTGCGAGGTAGAATAATCTAAGAAAGTACCATGTACCGAAAGTCAGAAATAAGTATCGAGAAATTATGGTATCGACCCATCCCTAATTTATATGATATTTTTAATTACATATGTATCATTTGCATCGTAAAACAATGTTGCAGAAAGCAAAAGTTCAATTTGCCGGAGAGATGCCGATGATTTTCCTTGGTGAATGAGGATTTTATCCCCGGTAGTTGTTTCCGAATACCATCCCAACCGGGGATAAAGTCTTTGTATTTCTGCCCAAACAGGTAATATGTTGAAACTTACCAGCAACCAGTAGTGTTGGGATTCTACCCATTTCGTAATTTATAGAAAACCAACACTGGAAAAAAGTATCGAGTACCGAAGGTAAAAAAGAGTATCAGCTTCGAGTATTGAGAAATTCTGATATCGACCTATCGCTAATTTGTACATTGCTTAACTACTTTTAATTAAATATGTATCATTTGATTGTAAAAGAATATTGCAGAAAGTACCAAGTACTGAAGGTCAGAAATAAGTACTGGTGTGAGTATTAAGGAATTGTGGTATCGATCCATCTCAACATTATTTTAAATCACATATGAAGCGCACATGAACAGAAGAGAAAATGGGCATGAAAGGTGATTTCTTCCAAAACGAATTTTGAAAGTCCAACTTTCATATTCACTCCCATATGCTTCATATTTTAAAAACCGCTATAACCTAGTGATTTTTGAACTTTTGGAGTCAAACTTTCTAAGCGATTAGCTGTCATTACGTAGTATTTGTTACGGGTGCAAAGTCATTTTTTTTTTAAAGTGCACCTTCCCCCTCCTTTGCCTGTGCGCTTCATATGTATCATTTGCATTGCAAAACAATATTGAAGAAAGTAGAGAGTACCGAAGATCAGAAATAAGTATCGGTATTGGGTATCGAGTATCGAGAAATTCTGGTATTGACCATCTCTCCTATATAGCATTGAGTTTACCTTGCTTACCTTAAAGTCTGAATTCATTAAATAACGTATCGTAGTAGACGCACCTCGTAGAGCGCAACTAGTAGAAGTATTGCACTTACGTTGTCCTTTTAAAGATATATCGTATATTATTTTCACACACATTTCTTGATTATACAAGGTGTCTAATACCATCCTGACAACCCTTCTAAATTGAAGAGTATAAGTTCTTACCAACAATACCAAAAATGAAGATACTAAATCGAGTATGTTTTATCGAATGGTAATATTTTCAACTGCAAGTGCTGACCAGAAGTGACTTATCTAGGACGGAAGTTGAGTTCTTTTAAAAGAAACCTGATCCTTAAATCCGAATCTGATTTTTCATCAAAAATTAAGAAACTTTTGTTTCAAACTCTTTTTGCAACAAATGCCTCTATTAACCTTGAGTGTGTCGAAATGATGAACTGTAATGCAGAGAGACTGCCCGTTTTAAAATGAAGGTAATTTCTTTTACTAATACAACCATAATATAAATTATTAAATCGAGTGTCTTATATAAAATGGCAATATTTGCAACTTCCCATACTGACCGGAAGTGACACGTCCAGGCCACAAGTTGGAATGTTTTAATGGAACAAGTAAATTTTTATATCAGATTCTAATTCATTATTAAAAATTAAAGGACTTCATTGGCTGTAAAATGTTTATTTAAATTGTGGTTTCTGTGCATTAATAGTTTATATTTTCGACATACTTTCAGTCATTTCAAGGTGAATGGAGTCACTTGTCGTATAAGTTTTGAGACAAAAGTTCCATAATTTTTAACATAGTATCAAATTCGGAGTTTAAAAGATATCATGTTCTCTTTTTTAAAAAAATCAACTTTAGGTACAGATAAGTCACTTCCGGTTAACACCGAAAGTTGCAAAAATTGCCATTTGATAAAGCAAACTCGATTTAATATCTCCACTTTTGTTGTTTTTGGTACAAACTTATCCCCGTCGTTTTAGTAGGAATTCTGGTCCTGATGGTCTCACGAGGGAACATTCCCAACATGAAATATTTTTTCTGGTCTTTATTGGAACATACATATACCGGAAATAACATTAAAAGACTCAAGATCTGCCACATTTTTACGTACGAGTGCTCGTAATATTTTTTTGAAAGTGTGAAATTGACCTTATTTACAGTGAGTAAAAAGTCGCAGTGCAACCTTGTAGTTTACAAACCGTCAAGGAAATGAAATATCGTAATGCACAAATGTGGATTAGTGGGATAGTACTACATTTTGGTGTATATCATCAATGTGGCCGCCATCTTGAAATGAACCATATTGGATGGAGGTAAAAAATTAAATGGCAAGTGGGTCGTCTGACATCAAACAATACGAGAATGTTCCCAGAAAGTCATTAAAAGTGTCAAATTTGATCTGCGTCTTACGGTATTGGAGTTATCTTCACTGAAATGTACCGCTTGATATATGAATGGACCCGACAGTAGAACTTCGTTTCGCACAAACTGACGAGGAAATAAAGTAAGGTAATACACAACTGTGGAATGATGTAAAATGGTCACAATTATAATTACTGCGGTGACAAATTTGAAATAGTATAAATTTCTGAATTTGCAAACGTTGGTTAAATTCTTTAATACTACAGGACTTAAGTATACAGCGGCAACCTTTCAGTAAATATAACTCCAACACCGTAAAGTTTGGTCAAATCTGACACCTGTAGTGACTTTCTGGGAATTCCCGTATTGTTTTATATGTCACACGACCACTTGCTATTTAAGAATTTTACCTCCATCCAATATGGTGGATTTCAAGATGGCGGCCACGTTTATGATTTACACTAAAATGTAGCACTATCCCACCAATGCACATTTGGATACTACGATACTTCATTTCCTTGATGGTTTGTAAACTACAAAGCTGCACTGCGACTTTTTATTCACTGTAAATATGACCAATTTCACAATTTCAATAAATTATTACATAATAATGGGGCAGATCATGGGTCTTTCAATGTTATGTATGTTCGAATAAAGACAACAAAACATTTCATGTTAATATCGACTGATCAGTTCGGAATGTTTCCTCGTCAGACACCTTGCATATTCGACTACCGAATGACCACATAACCAACTCTTGCAGTTAATATATACAGTAAACGCATGATTTAAGAGACTAATAAAGGTAATGGGTGACAGTAACTGCGCGTTTGCAATAATAGTGAATGTAAAACATGTTTTACAATAATTAAATTATCTGGCAAGGATTTCAAAGGGGTTTTAAAAAATAACTACAATACCAATATATACGCCGCACGTAACACGTTAATTTCAATATATAATCCGATTATGGCTCAATGAGTTTCTGAATGGCGCTTAAATTAATTTTAAGTGAAAATTTGTTGGATTCTGAAACTAAGAGTTCGAATCCCAAAATTGACTTGCATGTTTCAAGAACTCAATCTTCTGAGTTGCCTTAAATTTTAAATCTGTTATTTTAGGAACTTTTAGTTAATTCTTCAAATCAAAAGAGCAGCAAGCCTGTCGTCAAATGCTTTTAAAAATATGTCAAACATATACAATGAAATTATTTTAGGTTTAATAAAAAAAACAAATCCAATAGACTTAAAATAGTATCAACAGAACTTTTAAAGATTTATATTCGTTCTCAACACAATTCTAAATCCTGTATTATGTTTGTATTGTAGTACTCAATGTCGAATATTACGTTCTATTGTGAGGCCTCCGTTTACGAAGATATGTGATGTAAGGCCTGCTAATAATTGGTATTGTCTTTTAGCTCCTAATTGGATAACCTATAGAAGTATAATAAATGAAGTTGTTATCCAGTGATTAGTATCGTATGATTGTATTTAAAAGTGAACAAGAGATTAACTTCTTGCTAGGTAAAAGGTAAAAATGTTAAAAGAACCTATTTCTCGTATAGAATGCGTACCTGATTGAGTTGAACATGAACGAAGCAGTACAATCTTGAATTATTTCACCCTATCGAAGTGTATACTTTGGGATCCTGATTGTGAGGAACTGTTTTTATTTTCATTTTAAAAGACACACTTGAACTTAAGACGCCGAGAGTGTATAAGATGAAGTGTGACTTTGGCGAGTGTTCTATTGTCCAAACTGGTCGTACATGCAAAGCAGGATGGAAGAACATATTAGAACACTGAAGTATCTATCATATTCAGAAATTTAGCGTCAAGGAACTAAACAGTAAAAATTTCAACTTTTATTTCGAAATAGTTTGGTCAGTGCAAGCGGATTTTCTTCATACCATGCAAATGCGAATGTGGTATCTTCGTATGGTTTAAATTTTAGGGGATAAGGAGTTAAATATAAGGCTGAATTTTTTAATATTTATATCTACTAACACAGCGTTTGCATGCAAAAATTCATAGTGTTAATTTACATCCCTTATTTTCTACATGGGTCCATACTTGGGCCTTCGTCAAAAAGTACAGGATTTTGAGCTTAAATAACTCAAATGAGTCCTCGTCAAAATACCTGAAATTTGATGTCCAGGAAGTCCTGTATGTTCCCAACTAAAAGAAAAAAATATAACTTTAGTTTGAAGTGGTTTGGTCAAGAAAAGGCACTTCATGAGAGTTTGCGCGTTTCAAGTTGCGTAGTAATATGAAGCTACGAATGCACATAAAATCCGCTTCCACTGATTACATAACTTCTCTCATAAAAGTGGTAATTTTATGAGTTGGGAGCATATATAGCTTTCTCGACACCAAAATTTAAGACTTTTGATGAGGACCCTTTTAAATGTTTAAGTCCGAAATCCGGCATCTTTCGGCGAAAGACAATCTTTGAAAATGGTAGAAAAATAATTTTAAAAATATTTTTAGATACATACGTTTCTTAAACTATTCGTATTAAAAAGTAATATATATATATATATATATATAAATATAAATATATATATATATTGTTTGAACATGACTAAAAAGAAAAGCATGGGTCGCGCTCTCATATACAGTCACTTCATTAATTATTGAATTGGCGCGCCCCACGCTTTTCTCTTTAATCATGCTTAAACGGACTTATTATTCTTAATTTTAATATGAATTGTTTAAGAAACGTATGTCTTAAAAAGTTTCTTATTATGTTTTACTTCGCTATGCAAAATTTCATCATTAGAGGACGTCGGGAAATGAGTTAAATAAACTTCGCAAGATTTGAGGGCACGACGAACCGTTGAGAACTAAAGAAAAGTCAGTAAAAAAGGGATGAGATTCAACGCCGTTTTTTTGCATCCGGGCAATCTGTTGACAGCTCTAAATATTACTGAAAATTAATGCCTTATATTCAACTGCTTTGCAACGAAATGGTGACCTATATAAAAAAAACAATATTGTACTTATATGGTATAGCGGGAGAAATACACTTACGCTGATCTTTGAAATAAAAGTTGCAATTTTTACTGTGAGTTGGCTACATACACGGCTACCTTGAAACAAAATTTTGGAATATATTATGGGGTCCATCAAAGAAATTTAACCAAAATCCAACATTTCTCCGCGAAGGTCATGTTTGAACCTCCGTAGACGAAGAGAGCTTTGATTCAGCGCCATGATTTTTAGCATGTAGACACTCTGTTGGTAGGTCTAAGTATTACAGAAACTTACAGCCGTATATGCAAATAATTTACAAGTAAATGCTTCAAAATCCAATATTCGGCTGAAGTGGTCCTTTACTCGTAGATACCCCCTTCATAATCGCTTACCTCTTGTAGCATTATATTAATATTTAGCCAAGATGCCCCTACACAATCAGTGGTCCTATTCTCTGCACACTGACGGAAAAGCTTAACCAATGAACCCTATCCAAGAGTATTTCACTCTTGAGGCCCACCTGAAACTCGAAGTAATAAAATATAGGTAGTTTTAACTTAGAAAGACTTTAATTCGTCATAGTAGTAATATTCATAGTGATCTTAATATCGTAATATTCCCTAGGACTATCATAATGTTCTTTAGAGACGCTGTATCATTCCCCTAGTGCTTCGTAGGTAGTACAAAAATATATACAGAATTGATTTTCTCCCAGAATCAGTTATACTGTAAAAGGATTTAAGTGCGATACAAGTTAATAAAATGAGCGTTTTGAACCCGGGACTATAGCGAGTTTATAAAATCTTTGCCCTTCTTCTTCTTTGGTGATCAACCCTCAGAGAATTAGGTTAGAGTCCTGCATCAGTCAGTTACGACTGATATGTAGAAAGTAGCAGGCATCAGTCCGTTGTAACTGATATGCCCAAGGATGTACCAGACCCCTTGGAGTCGTGTGTACAAGTAGTGCAGGGTCTACGTAAAAGAAAACTGCACTTTATGATGAAAGCATGCCACTTTGCACAGTGGGTCGTGATACTATTAGAAGTGATTTGAGTCGTATCACCCTTATTTTCAGCCCTTAGGATTCAAGATGGCGGTCAATTTATAACTGGTGTTTAGTAAACCAAAGTTCTTGCACATTTTGCACATTTTACATTGTGACATGCACATACAACACAATTCTCAGCCATTTCTTTGCTAGCTTTCACCACCATACATTTTACGGAGTTACATTTACTGAGTTATAACCTTATGGAGGTCTTTTATAGGGGAACGGGGGGTAAAACGGGGTACGGAAACATATGGTAAAACGGTATTGCAAATTCACATGTGTTTTTTTTTAATTATTACTAAATAATTTACAACCTGCTTGTTTACATTGTTAAACAACGAGATATGGAACTGCAACAAGTTTAATGTTTCTTGTATTTTGTCTTTCAATTATCAATAATTATTACACATGAATTCAATTGTGTCGTTTAATACTAAATCAATTGTTATTACAACAGGGTGGTATTGGTATCTTACTAATGGTACAACATACTGGACAGTATGGGCCACGGGTATAATAACGTTAACTTCAATCCTATTCCCCATTATGTCCCATGCGTGGGGCAGAACGGAGAAAAATGTCATTTTTCGAATAAGTTATAGAAAAACGGTTCCAATTTTCTTTTTCGCTAGCATCTGCTGGTGGAATATTGTAACTGAATGTTCAACGTGTCTACCGCAAAAAAAAATTGCTGCAATTGAGCTATTGGTTAACAATCTATACAAGCAAATATCTTACATTTCCCGCTTTGCCCCACGTTCCCCTACAACTAAATCAACGGGTTTTAAAGTTAAAATTATGTACGTATTTAGTGCCTTGAAATCTAAATACAGTTTGTTTCAATTTAAACGAAAATCTTACTCAATAAAAATTCTTATTTAATAAAGGAAAATTTAAAATTCTAATAGAATTTGTAGAAGGAAATTAACATTTTATTTAATAAAAGAATAAGATAAAAGTAGTTCTCCAAAACAGCTGAATTTATTATTCTAATATTAGAGGTTATATACGTAATCATTTGCATAACTAGCATTTCGAACATGTTAAACATTTATTGTGTTGGGTTAAGTGACTCAAATGATTTGTGCACTCAACAAAAACGACACTTGTTAATTTACCTGTAGCTCATCATTTTCATTGTAGTAGGTAGAGCTGTGATTGGAACACCCACCCTTACATAATCTACACTGACGTGTGCATTGACACTGACCCCACGGCATGAACATCGTGGTGTATTGCATCCCGTTTTGCACCCACATACTTTCAGAAGTACTAGCTCTTTCCAAATCTCAGGAAGCATGGACCACACTGGTTCCCATTTACTATCTTTATAATTCCATCCCCATGAAGATGGACACTCCGGATTGGCTTCAGAGTTGTAGGCATTACCCCATTTTTGACCTGCCTGATACGCTGCTCTCAAAATATGTTGATGTAAATCTGCACTAGAAGGTGGTAGGGCCACAAGTAGTTTGTTCTTGTTAGCAAATAGGTGTTTTCTTGTTTCATTAACACAATTACTAGCAGTGTGTGGGTCATAGAGTAGGGCTGTAAATCATTCTAGACTTGTAAAGACGTAAGCAGACAGTAAATGAACTGGCGTGGAAAGGGTTTTAAATGCATCTGTAGCAGCTGGGTACGTTGTCCACGTATTCCAAACTATTTTCTTTCCCTTCGAAGAAAAATATGAAACCGTCTCACTGCCACTAAATGCGTGGAACCCACGTAATGCTTCTGCTTTATTGTCTCCAAGTTCCTTTGTAATACTATGCACAGCTACATATCGTCTTCTAGCTCCTACTCCACTCAGAAGAAGCAAAAAGTCCTCCAATTTCTTTGTTTCCATCATAGAGAAATACGAAATACAAAGCACTAAGCCATCAGTATCGGAAACTCAAACTAGCAGATGCTTTGAGTTATGCTGAACCATATCTTTGGCATGTAATATGATGCGGCCATCTGCTTCATCCATGTGACTACTGATCTTTCCTGCAAGTGATGTTGATACATTTTCTGAAGACACTATAGTGTCACCAACATTTGTTACAATATGTACACTGGTCACCTCATTTACGAGGCTCCTAGTAAGAAATTGGAACAGCTTACTTTTGTTAGAATCATTTTGCAGAAAGTCCAGTCTCCCGAAGATTTTCCGTTCGGAAAGAACTTGACGACGTATGCCTTTACCTCGACTCTGACGGTCAATAACTTTCAAACTGTTTGGCATGAACATATCACATACCATATCAATTCTTGAGACATTTCTTGAAGTACATTGATTGAAGTAAGCTTCAATGCTTTTGTAATAGTCTGAACGTTTTGGCTCCTGGTTGACACTCAATGAAGGCGGACACTTTTGATTATCGTGCTTCAAAACTCTAAGCGATTTATATCACTTTCTCGAATGACAATGAAAACTCTTTGGAAAAGACACATGTTATTAGTTAATGATTTTATGGCTGTGCTGTTCGACGGTCTTGCACGTTTCTGAGAAAATATTCTAATGTTCATTTTATGTATGGGGTCATATATATAGAGAGATTTTCCCCTCAATAAATCGTTCACGCACAAAACATTCGTACATTTATTTTCCATCCTTCTCAGCACAACACAGAGCTATCACATCTTAAGCTATGAATCGGTTACCCATAGATACTAAGTTAGAGCTGCGTTCTAAAAATATGTTTCCTAGATGCACAAAGTTCCCCATAAGGGCATGACATTCATTGTGTTAATGAAACAAGAAAACACCTATTTGCTAACAAGAACAAACTACTTGTGGCCCTACCACCTTCTAGTGCAGATTTACATCAACATATTTTGAGAGCAGCGTATCAGGCAGGTCAAAAATGGGGTAATGCCTACAACTCTGAAGCCAATCCGGAGTGTCCATCTTCATGGGGATGGAATTATAAAGATAGTAAATGGGAACCAGTGTGGTCCATGCTTCCTGAGATTTGGAAAGAGCTAGTACTTCTGAAAGTATGTGGGTGCAAAACGGGATGCAATACACCACGATGTTCATGCCGTGGGGTCAGTGTCAATGCACACGTCAGTGTAGATTATGTAAGGGTGGGTGTTCCAATCACAGCTCTACCTACTACAATGAAAATGATGAGCTACAGGTAAATTAACAAGTGTCGTTTTTGTTGAGTGCACAAATCATTTGAGTCACTTAACCCAACACAATAAATGTTTAACATGTTCGAAATGCTAGTTATGCAAATGATTACGTATATAACCTCTAATATTAGAATAATAAATTCAGCTGTTTTGGAGAACTACTTTTATCTTATTCTTTTATTAAATAAAATGTTAATTTCCTTCTACAAATTCTATTAGAATTTTAAATTTTCCTTTATTAAATAAGAATTTTTATTGAGTAAGATTTTCGTTTAAATTGAAACAAACTGTATTTAGATTTCAAGGCACTAAATACGTACATAATTTTAACTTTAAAACCCGTTGATTTAGTTGTAGGGGAACGTGGGGCAAAGCGGGAAATGTAAGATATTTGCTTGTATAGATTGTTAACCAATAGCTCAATTGCAGCAATTTTTTTTTGCGGTAGACACGTTGAACATTCAGTTACAATATTCCACCAGCAGATGCTAGCGAAAAAGAAAATTGGAACCGTTTTTCTATAACTTATTCGAAAAATGACATTTTTCTCCGTTCTGCCCCACGCATGGGACATAATGGGGAATAGGATTGAAGTTAACGTTATTATACCCGTGGCCCATACTGTCCAGTATGTTGTACCATTAGTAAGATACCAATACCACCCTGTTGTAATAACAATTGATTTAGTATTAAACGACACAATTGAATTCATGTGTAATAATTATTGATAATTGAAAGACAAAATACAAGAAACATTAAACTTGTTGCAGTTCCATATCTCGTTGTTTAACAATGTAAACAAGCAGGTTGTAAATTATTTAGTAATAATTAAAAAAAAACACATGTGAATTTGCAATACCGTTTTACCATATGTTTCCGTACCCCGTTTTACCCCCCGTTCCCCTATAAAAGACCTCCATAAGGTTATAACTCAGTAAATGTAACTCCGTAAAATGTATGGTGGTGAAAGCTAGCAAAGAAATGGCTGAGAATTGTGTTGTATGTGCATGTCACAATGTAAAATGTGCAAAATGTGCAAGAACTTTGGTTTACTAAACACCAGTTATAAATTGACCGCCATCTTGAATCCTAAGGGCTGAAAATAAGGGTGATACGACTCAAATCACTTCTAATAGTATCACGACCCACTGTGCAAAGTGGCATGCTTTCGTCATAAAGTGCAGCTTTCTTTCATTATATAGCTCGTAGAACCTCCACTAAAGGTTTGAGTAGGCAAGAGTCGACACCAGTCCGTTGCAACTGTTGTGCCGAAGGATGTATCAAACCCGTTGCCGTCGTATGCACAGATTAGCGGTTTAAAGGTAGTTCCGTTGCAGACATGTGTATGTCAGGTAAGGAACGATTCATACCAGTTCCGTTGCAAACATGTGTATGAACGATTGCTTCGCTCCGTTGCAGTCGATGAGCAGGAAGGTTAGAGAGAGGTGACCACCCAGGCGAGCAGTGATACTGGTAGCCTAGGTGTTCGGATATTTATAGGTCTTTTTGGGAGTGGTTCTCTAAACCCTCTATCAACTGTGCCAGCTCCATCTAGCTGAGACGTCATCTCCATCTCCCTGCGACGCACACTCCATCTTCGGTTCTTGATAAAACTTGTTGTCATCTGCTTTTACGATGGCTCGTGTCACTTATTATTTGGTTACGTAGCATGTAGTACACACATTTGTTTACAGAGCGTACACGCTGTGTACTATATGTTTATCTTGAATGAATGGCACGTGCTCTCAAGCACACGGTTCATTGCAATATTCTGTTCCATGTTACTTCATGTCGCCTAATACATACAAATGTACAGCAAATCTCTTATGTCTTTGATATTTAACGTACAAATTATGCATGAAACATTATTTTCGTTCTTTTCCTAACAAAACAAACATAATATAACTTTAGCAAAATCATTACAATATACCAAACGTACAACACTAATCTTTTCTGCCTTAAGCTTCGCGCGTAGACGCATAAGCAATTTGCGTGCCATCTTCTGTCCTCTTGATAATTACAATGCTAATATATGATGATATAGCGCTTCACTGCACAAAAACACTAAAACTCGACAGTGAATCATTAAGATATCAAACAACATTGTTCTTTTCTATTTTTGTATCTCTTTTTACGGAATATTGTCCATATTGTTTGCAATTAACCATAATAAACAGCATATGTTGGCACGATAATGTGGCAACACCCCACTATATATAACTCCCCCAATGTTGTTGAAAAACTTAACGATTTGTTTATAACTTTTTAGTTAACATTTTTATAACATTAATTTTTATATCATATATATATATATAAATTAATTATGCAACTTATTAACTCTGTTATAATATAATCATTTGATAAATACATTTACTATTAGCACATAAGTTCATAATACATTTCAAGATTATCAATTAATAATCATTTTTATTCATGGTTTATAATTGTCCTTAATTGAACTTCTTAATAAATATATGTATTCTTCAGTCTCGTATAACAGTATAGTTCATTATTTTATATTCCTGTACTTCATTTTAGTTCATAACAGTATTGTTCATATTTTGTATTATTGATTGATGTTTGATAAAGATCATAAATAGCATTAGGTATTATCCAGTCTAAATAGTGGTTTTTCGTTATGGTGCTTTTTCTTTCGACTACAGAGAGATGGAATGATCAAAGAAGTAACAAAAATTTAGACAACTCTGGTAGCGAATCGGTTTGAAATACTGTGTATGACAGGAAGGTGCAATGATTGAAACAATTACTAAGTTGATTTTGAACATAATTAGATAATAAACTTGCATAGCCAATGTCCAGTGATGACTTCAGTACATTTTTCACTGGGGATTTTCAATACAAATTAGTTGATAAAAGTATCAAAACGAAATCTATTTTTAATTTTTTTGTATTAAAAACAAATATATTCTTTCTTATGTGCACTGATATGAATGAATGAATCTTTAGTTTAGACTCCCACGGTTCTGTCTCCTTAGGATGAAAGGAGACAAATAAGAATGATGAAAAAACTGGTGAAATGACAAATTGAGAGGAAGCAGGAGAACCCCGAGAAAACCCAGGAGCACGGTGTTGTCCACCTTTGGTGGCTCGGTGAGAGGTCTGGTGGCGGGATCCTGCGACTTTCCAAGCCACCAAGTTGGCAGCGCCACCAAGTTGGCAGCGCCACCACGTCGTTCCATTGTCTCAAATGAAGGTTTTCACACGAGAGCGATTTTCCGAGCCACCAGAGGCACATTTATTTGACAATTTTGCGTTTTAAACATGAATATCGCTGTAGAAAACGCACACTACGACACAGAAAACTTCATTACCGAAGTTCAGTCACGGACTGCAGTATGTGAAATTACTGCTGAAGAATATTCAAACAGAGAATTGAATATCAGACTGATTTAGTTCAATTAGCGCAAATTGCAATCGTTAGCATAGAAATCGAGAAGTAAGTAGATTATTTTTTCTTTGGCCAAAGTGATGTCTTAATAATAGGCAAACAAGAACTGTGTAATCACAAAAAAATGTAGATATATTACCCATTGGCCAAGTACTGGTCGTCATAATTATGGTTAGTAAATATAGCTAATATCAATTTTACTACCGTTTTGTCAAAATTACTATTTTAGAAATTATTATAATGTCTTCATGAAATATTCTAATTTCGGTTTTACTTGATTTTTTGTTCCAGGGGCGTATTCCGCGCTTGTTTGATGGAGGAATTATTCTTGTTTTTCAGTTAGCAGTAAAAAGGTATCGAACATTTGATATAATATTTTGAACAAAAAACACGATGCTTAATTATATTCATTATCATCTCCTCGTAAAGTATAAAAAAATCGTGACAGTGTCATCTTTAGAAATATAACCTAGAAGCACTTTTACATCTTGAAAAGTAGCGAAACTAAATCGTTTCTACTGATAAGCAAAACAAGATCAGCACCAAGACTACTATGGTCTTGTATACCACTCCTCGGTCTTGGTCTTCAATGTCAAGTCTTGGTCTTGCATACCGTAGACTTAGACTGCATGACCGATTTGCTTATCACAGATAGTAATCAGGAAAATAAGACTAAGACATAACATTAAAACATTTTCTTTTTGACAAGCTGTCTCCATTTTAGGATTGAGAAATAAATTGAATTGCAAACATTACACATTGTTACACGTCTTACATACATTTTCGAAGAATCATATAAAACGTGATGCTAACTGGCTATTTATTAACATAAGAAATAAAGACGGATACTGTTATTCAAAAATATATAATTTTGTGACTCGCTTTCCTCGCTGGGGGACTCCCAGGGACAATAGCTCTAAATTAATTCAGTTCGATCTGCCTCCAATAAATGCTCGTTCCAGCATCTCCCTCAAAGAGAAACTGGAAAATCTTCAGTTCGTTACATTCCCTTTCATTGAACGTTAATATACTGAATAAGGAAACAGGGTAAATCTCAATAATAATAATAATAATGTACGCTTCAGCATTGGGGAAAGTTGTACTTTGAGGCGTCATAGCTTCAGGTCTAATGACGTATGAAAAAGCAGTTTAGACATTTTCACAAAAAATCAATTTTGTAATTTGAAATAATAGCATTACATTCAAGAACAAATTGCTGAGCGCCGTGGTTCCGTGATAGGTCGTTGTCTTCCCATTCGGGATATCTTGGGATAGATTTCTGGTTCAACCATCCTGACTGGGGCTTTTCCTCAGTCGTACCAATAAATACAGGGATGGTACCTTAGAAATATCTGGCCGACCCCTTCCCACCTCCTGTTTTACCTATCCCGGCTTGAGCCTGGGACACCAAAAACCATAATTCAAGAACCAATTCGATTTCCGTTTCAAAGTCATAATAATATAATTCGACTTCCAGATTATCGGTACCTCCCATTCTCTCTGGTAAAGCCTTTGCACAATTTCTTCAATCTTGAATTCAGTAATATTTTTATGATTTTTACGACACTATGAAGCTTCCAAGTTTAATTTGCTGCACTTAACCATGCCCATAACTCGAAATTGAAAAGCATGTAAACATAAATAAACAAGGCGTCTTCGAAAGTTCAGCATTGGTTGCTAGCTGTAGAAATACAAAGATTAGAGTATTTTCAATATGACCGGGGCTCACTTCCACACCTACCGTAGCTTTAGAAAAAAAAAAGTGTTGTTTGTGAATCCCGAACCGAGCCGCCGTAGCTCATTGGTAGAGCGTTGGCGTGGCATTCGGGAGGGCGTGGGTTCGATCACAGCGGCGACCATCCTGACTGACGTTTTCCAGGGGGTTTCCTCAGTCACACCATGCAAATGCCGAGATGGCACATTCAACTTTGGCCCTGGCCGACACCTTCCTGAATCCTTTCCCCTCCGCTATCCTGGCCTCAGCTGTAGATACCTAAAGGCCACACATAAAATTTAAAAAATCTGAATCCCATGATGATTAATATTCATCAAAATTATAGCTATACAGAAAGTCCTTTCCACTGCTGCTTTCTTCTCGTTTCTTATGTTCCTGAAACCAAAATCCCTTACGAATCTTCTTCTTCTTCTGCTGGCAAGAATAACAAGTTTCCGTTTCCTTTTACCACTTAAAATATTTTCGTTCCTATCCATGTTGTCCATGTAAGTAAAACGAAGTAACTAAAGAGAGGGAGTGTCGAGTGACCATTTCGCTCACTGGCCGCGGGCGGTGTTATCACTAGAAGCAAGCAGGGAAAAACATTCAAGTCACCCACCATTGCCAACGTTTCAAAAGCAGGTGTGCATATGGAATGGTCGGAATGCAACGTTGCCGCTTTTTCAAAGTAAAAAAACGAAAATATTTTGTTTGAGTATGTTAAACTTGTGAGACATACCATTCATAGATATGTATCTCCTCTACATGTGGGTAAAATTTGAAGTTTGTAACATTAAAAATACGGCAGAAAATTGTTAAAAACATTGCAATGATTTTTAAATGGGCTAACGTTTGAACGAGTTAAGGGTGGTAGAGCACCTTAATAATATTAGTACTCACTAATTCCTAGTTTTCTATTTTGTCTGCAGACAACTTGAAACACACAAAATCCACTTACGTCAAAATGGGATGAATGGGCGGAGGTGATGGGGAAAAGTGATGGAGAAATAAGAATCACACACATACTCCACGCTCGACACTGCTGGATCACCAAAGATGACGTTGCTGGGCGAGGTCCTTGACTGATAGACAGAAACGGGACAAAACACACTTGGACCAGGGTGACTACGCCTCAGGTGTTACTACTAGGGGTGGTTACTACTGGAGGGTTGTCTACTAGAGTGGGCCGAAAGAAACGAAATTTTGAGATCGAAATGGCATAGTGCGGAAAATTCAATAGTCATAAAAAGAAGTGGACTGGCAAAAAATTGAAATCGGATAATATTTGACCCTTTGCGCATCGCGGCCAAAGTTTCAAAATTTGTATAATTTTCGTCATTCTTCTTCTTCTTCTTCTTCTTCTTCTTCTTCTTCTTATTATTATTATTATTATTATTATTATTATTATTATTATTATTATTATTATTATTATTATTATTATTATTATTATTTTATTATTATTATTTTGATTTTTTAAAAATCGATTTGAATACTTATTATACAGCTTTCTGTATTGAAAAGCGTTGTTTAAGCGTGTTTAAACCATGCAACGAAGTCATAAGTTAATAAGCCCAAGAGGGGAGGGGAGGGGATTGTAAAGGGGCATATTTGGCATAATGCTATTTTGCCGCATTATCTCTAAATGAGATAGCAAATAAGTAAGTAATTCGACTTGATGTATTGTAAGAGATACACTCGGGATGCATTAAAATAATTTCTGTGCTCTTCGTAGGAGATTTTACACTTGAATTGTGCAGCTCTTCGCCCACTTGATTGCTTTCAAGTGACTCAGAACTCACCACTTGAAGGTAGCAGCACCTCGAGTCCACCCTCACCCATCCCAACCAACCGACCAAAAGCGATGTTAAGTGAAGTTTTCTGATTATTTTTATTTTTTTTACTTGAAAGTATATTCTGCCTTATGGTCAAATTTAGGCATCACTGTACGGGGCAGAAGGGTGGTTCGTGTAACTCCATCTATTGCTTTGGCGCTACACACTCGACCAGAGATCTCCGTCACAAGATTTACGCAACGCTCAACCGTTTACGTGTGATTTGGAAAATTGTGGACATCCCAGTCTGGAATTTCACCAGATTTTATCAAATCGATTATCATATCCGTGTTGACATCTTTCAACCGAGGTGGCGAAGAAAGCTTGCAAGAATCCCAGCTAATAAACTCGTAATACTCTTTTGGCAGCAAAGTTAATAGTTGGTGGTATGAAAGTGCGCAGCATTTTCTGACCAAAGACGGTCTGTCTTGCTTTCACGATCCACCTCATAGCAAGCTCTCTTATGTGCTTCCGCCCATCGAATAGCAAGTTTTCTGGATGAGCAAAAACTCCATTAGGTTGAATGATGGGATCGATAACCACTCGAAGATCATTCGGCAAATATCTCGGCAACTGAATGAGTTTGAACAAATGTTTGGGATTCTTGAGAGCGAACCAAACTGGCATGTAACGCTTTATAATATAAGTAACAAGATATCTCAGTTTATTAGAAGGTTCTTCAGAAGATGAGTATAACCGCAAAAGTCGATTAGCAACTGTCAATCATCTGGAGTGGGATACTAGATCGGGATCTCATACAACAATATCTGGTGGACTGGATCCGCTACGGACAGCTTGGCTAATATTCGAAAGATACTTTTGATCTACTTCATCCATTGTAAGAGGAACGTTATATTGAATGGCTTAAAAGTTAACAATTGGCAGCATTTGACAATTTTGGAGGGACTTTCCTAGTGAACCAGAAAAAGAATGTGGACCAGCAGTATTTCCATCCAGATGTTCAAACAAATGCCTTAATGGCAATTCGTTTAAGTGCAGTAAATAGATAGATCACTGCAATGGTCTCTTAAAATGTAGCTCCAGTTTCCGTATAACTCCGTTCTTCCAACAGGTGTTTGTAGGTGTTCCATCACATCCGATAACTACTATTTTTTTTCTAAAGAGACGTCTCGTTCCGCGAACTCCGAAATAATGGACTAGCTGATATCATCAGCTTTGCTCGATTTTCTCGATACATGAACTACGAATGTGGAACCTGGTTTTTAATTATAGACACATGTTCTTCTTTAACAGTGCGGCGGAAAACGGTATCATGTATTTTTGTTTGTAACGTATTGTGTTTTCGACCATCAAAATATAAGCCACGAATAATACGGTTATTTTCGCTTTGTACAGATGTTCGTAAACCATTTTTTTTTCTCTTCGAATTTTGCTTTTGTCTATTACTATCGATGTATCGGATTCGTCTATTAGTGCGAAGTCTTGATGGACGCTAGATGCAATGGCAGCAGCAGCTCTATCTGACACACCAAAACGGTCATAAGTCATTGCCGTTGCTGTAAGTTTGTCTCATCTGCGGAATCGACGATGGTCTTGATGTCGAGGAACCAAACTCAACATTCGCATCCGAATCCTCTATATCAGGAATGATGGTATCCATTTCTTCAGTATTATCATTATTCAAGGCACTTCATGTCGCTCCTTACTCACTATTTCATCCTCATGTTGCTTTCTTGAGAGTCTTCTTAACCGAGTCTTTGTTTCATTCAAATCCAATGATCAAATTTTGCCGAATTTCCGATGCCTTTGGTCCTACATGAATTTATTTCCAACGGTAAAATCCTTTTCGTCTTTTCACAGGCACAATTAACAATTACAGTGCATCTACAACTATCAATCATCTTTCCACACTCACAATTATAGGTTATTAGACACTTACAAGCGACATCAAAACGTTTGGTAGATTCTCCCTTAAATTTCTTGAGTTTATTCTGGAAAGTGTTCTTTTTTGAAGTCTCTGTTGCACGACTTATTTATTTTTTTTCGGTATTGGTCGTGGTAAGCTTTGAGTGTTTGCTCTATTCTCTTCTCTGTTAAGTTGTAATGCTTGCCTTGTCATATATTTCTTTCACCTTCTTTACCACTTCATTTACCACAGCTGAAAAAATGAACTGTTAAGTAGGCAGATTTTACGGCCAGTTTCAGTTTCCTCGAAACAGCACAGTAACACTTCCTTGTAAGAAGAGAGTTGAGAGAAAGGCAGATCTTGAGGATTGCCAAATATAGAGCAAATTAAATCCCTTCTTGTTATATGCTTTGCAGGTCAATCAGCCATAGTTGAAATAATGCGTTGCAACACAAAGTTGCAAGTATGGCGTGAGATCACAAACAAAAAGTTAGAGTCAAAGCGCGACGGTATTAACATGTCTTTCTTTGGCGACAATTAGGCTAAACTGAAGCAATGCGCCGTTGCCGCACTCGCATTGCTGTTCGATAATTCTCTAACTTTCGTCGTAGAATTGAAACAAACATAGGCGTATTCGCTTAGAAAAATAAGCGTTTATTGTCCCGACAAAAGAAAAACATTGGCTTTTTCAGCGCAGAGCCCAGGCAAGTCACCGGGATTAGGAGGGGGAGGTGCATTATGGCATTGGCCATAAAAGAAAGGTTGGAACATTTTTTTTAGATTTCTGAAGTATTCTATGCAATACATGAAGTCATATTACGTACTTATTTGGTAAAGGTATAGTATATCACATACAGATAATGCACCTAAATCGCATTTTGAAGCAAATGTTCCCTTTTTCTGCTCCCCTCCCAACTTGGGCCTATTATATTATGACCTTATTTTATGATTTAAACACGCTTACACAACATTTTTCAACACGGAAAGCTGTATAATAAGCATTCAAATTAATTTAAAAAAAAATTAAAATTACCAAAATTATCATATTTTCTAAACTTTTGCCGCGATGCTCAACAGTAAAATATTATCATATTTCAAAACAATTTTGCCAGTTGACTTCTTTTTAAGACTACCAACTTTTCCGTACTATTCAATCTCGATCTGAAAACTTTCGTTTTTTCGGCCCACTCTATTGTCTACACTTAAAACAGCTGACTCGTTATTTAAACACGCGCAATACAAGATAAACGCCTCAATAAACGGTTCATAGCGTATATTGATGGTTCGATTAAATATTTATCTCTTTCAAATGATGGGGATAAACACCACATTTCCACACAAGCGGTCCTGTTGGGTGGGATTGGGCTCACTACCCAACCAAATAAGGAAATGTCGTTTTCCGGCCTGTTAGTTAGGCATACTGAGCAACAAAGATCAAAGATCATTAAACATAGCATCATCAAAGATCATCAAAAATAGCAACAAAGAAAACGCAATAATAAAGGAACGAATCGTACCAAACACATTAGTCTCCTGACGTGACAAAGATAAGGGGCTTCCCCGTATCGGGACGGGCGTAAGCCATAGTGCTGTTACCGCCCATACAATTAATTTTATCTTATCTTACATTAGTCTCCTTTTGTCTCTTTCCTTATACATTATATGCATAAAATAAGATCTATTCATTTATTTTCCTTAAATTTCTCAGGAAATCAGCCATCGTGGTAACGTAGTAACGGTGACAATAATGGCGCTCCAACTATGAACATGACGAAACACAAACTCAAAAAGTGTTTAGTCATAGAACTCTGGTCCGTTACGGCAGAATTCTACAACAATAATAAAAGATCAACAAACCTTGATTCATAGGTCCAATACTTTTCAAACGACCGGGAGGAGGGGGAGGGGGTAGTTCAGCATCCTTTAGTTTTGCAACTTGAATGAATATTTTGTATTCGATTTTGCAGCCTGTAATATTTCTTTCTCGCGGAGAAGAAACTTAGAATTCAAAGCATTCTGCGGGACAAATTGACTGATTTTCGAGACGTGGGACTTTCTGTGCGTTTGCGGCACTGTCCCGCCAAAATCAGGACGGGTGGTTACCCTATTCTAATGCTAGGGTCGGAACAAATAGAAGAACTAGAGAAAAGTTACTTCTAATTTAGTTAGAGCAGCATTTATTCAAAAGGTAGAATCAATTGTTACTGAAAAAATCCAGGATTAAAATTTGTATCGGATGTTAGTCAGGTACTTGAAAGAAAAGGGAATCAAAATTTCTCAGTAACTGACACTTCTTCGTTAAAATATTGCCCTCTAAGAAGTTGTAATGCGGAACGAACATTTTCCGTGTACAAAACTATATGAAGTGACAGGCGAAAAACAAATTAAAAAATTGACAGAAAATCTTAAAAAATACATAATTGTGTACTGCAACTCTAAAGGTCAGTCAGTAACTTTAATTTGGAGTCCAAATGTTGTTTCATCGTAAACAGAGGTACAGTTCAGTGTGTTAATTTTCCTATACTGAATACCAAATTTTTGTATTACATATCAAATTGAATCCAATTGTTTTTTTTTTTATAAATATACATAGAGTTCTTTGTTATTTTTTTTACGAACATCAATATATTATGCAAGTGTACCTTATTCCCATTTTACTTGCAATAAGCTTAAACATTTAAAGGTGGAATTTGTTATTGCGTATTTACTTCTTCATTGAATATTTTAAGGCATATTTTTGCGACTTTTAGTGCATGGTTGCATGCATATTTTGAAGGGTTTTAGTGCATATCAATTCGAACTATAATTATAACTAAAGCAACTACTTATAATGTGCTACGCAATGTAGGCTGGTGAGTTTTAATTGCCTGTTATAGTAATTCATTTGCGTCGACCTCATACATGAAATCAAAAATGAGAAAAAGATTTAAACACGTATATTTATTTTTACTTATACTGCATTTTTAAGTCGGGCGTGTATTTTCGTCTTCTGTAAATAACTTTATATCTGCATTCTCTTTTCCTTTCATATCAGTATCTCTCCATATTAATTCTGCATTACGTCTGTACGGAGCTACAATTGGATCACCGAGAAACCCTGTGCGGCGCCTTTCCAACACTAACTACACTTATCATTAGTGATAAGTCTAGTATGCCGCAAAATTGCTTGCCTGCTCCGTACCGCGCTGCGAGAACAAATATTAAAACGATAGAATGAAGGAAAAGTGAAATAGAAATTCAATATCTTTAAGAACGTTATTTATTAATACAAGAGTAACAGTACATTGTAAGTAACAAATTGGAATTGTTAAAATTATTGAGTCAATAATTCATATCTACAATTAAATACGGGCTTGTTTATGTTGAAACTTAGTCTGGCATTAGATATGGAGCCCGGACTTCCCGGAGTTCGTATTCCAGTTTAGGTTCTTAATTTTATGGCATGGCACTCTATTAGCGCGTGTAAGTACCAATTGTGCATCCCTTGTACTGAGGTCAATTGCTGTATAAACTCTCGCTCTCTGCAGTTTGTAGCTTATTTCTTGTTAGTTGTTCTTGGTTCTGAAGTCATAATCCTCGGGCTTATACCTGATGTTTCTTTGTTTTCTGGTTGATTAGTGTCAACACGTCTCTTCTGCTCGACTGCACCAATGTGACTGTATTCTGATGTTTATTATTATTAATGGATTTTTTTCTTATTGTATAAGTATTCACAGTTAGTGCTTTGTTTGTTGTTGAATTGTTGTTAATGTCTAAAGTAAGTCAGTCAACTTTTAAGGACTGGACAGAATTTTTGTAAAATGGGTTTCAATCCTTCGTTTCATGAACCTCTACGAGGTTTCAGCCTGTGATGTCGCGTATAGCTGAGGAGCGCGATTGCCACTCGCCACCTTTATGCTATTTTGGATACATGGTGTTTGTCAAGGGCGCCGATTTCTCTGTAACTTTGGGGGGGGGGGGGCATTCATATATATTTTTTGTTTCCAGGTGAGGGTCTAAGAAATCACATATGAAACAAATCCAATTCAGATTTTGCAAAATATTGTATATTCATAAAAAACACATATAATAGTATACATATAGTCATTATGAAGGCTTCCCCAGGCGCAGCTATTACAGAATTTAACAATACTTGTATAGCGTTAAAAACAATTCACTAAAACATATTATGTCCTAACTAATATGAACAAAGTTTCTGCTGTTACTAGAAAAGAAACTTAGGAAAGAAAATAAACTAATGTCAGTCTCTGCGGAGGAGTTATCCAGCTTTCCCACATATGGTTCTCTTTCTGTTCGGCTCACCCTTCCGCCGCGCTACTGCTTTATTTCACAAATATATTTTTTTATAATTACCGGTTCTCGATCTCGACAGGCATTGTTCAAGAAGCTTCTGTCTCACCTACAGTGAGAAAAAAATATTTGGACAAAACCAAAAAGAGAAAAAGCAGACTTATCACACGCAAAACGTGGCCCATTTCGAAATCTCTTGCCTATTTATGATAATTTGGATACCTTAGATAAAATGGTATAGAAATAACTAGTACTCGATACACCTGCAAGGTAATAGGCAACGAAAGAGTGATAACTACGTAAATTCATCGCAAAAAATATATTAGGACAACCCCATACTACTCTCCAAATAAATGTTTTAGGAATTATTTTGTGTACAAGAGCACTCTGCGTGATGTATTGAAGCAATCCACACCGTGTCAGGCATAAAGGAGTGGCATACGGAACAAATTGAGTTGAACAACATTGGAACTGCTCACTTTAATTTCAAATTACATACGGAAGGTAAAAGGTACTGAGACATAGCCAAGCTTGTTGGAAAGCCATGCTCTACACTTTGATATATCATAAAGAAACATAAAACAGGACAATTATTGGGGATAAGTTCTGGTCAACTAAGGAAACTAACTGCCCGGAATGAAACCTACATTCTTCATTCTTTAAACAAAACTAAAAGAAAAAAAATAGTGTTAAAGATTTGGTTACTGCACTTTCCTAGAATATCCAAGTTAATGTTACAGATGTGTAGATGTGAACAAACAAAAATGGGATTCAGAAGATGTGTAATCAGAAACAAAACATACATATCAGAAGAAAGCAGAAAGAATAGTTATAATTTTCCAAGAAATATCAATATGAGTGCCTGGAATTTTGGAAAAAGTTTATTGTTTTTCTAGGATGAGACTAAGATAAACTTGTATTGTAGTGATTGATATCGAAACGTGTGTCGAAAGAAGAATGAAGCTTTCAGAAAGCAGAACATTGTTTTAACTGATAAAAAATGTTGGAGGGTCTGTTAAGATTTGGGGTTGTGTAATTACTAATAGAGTTGCCAGTATTTTATACCCTGGATACACATCTTCTAAATCCCAATTGTTTCAAAGAATTTTGGGTTGTTCAATGAATTACTAACATTAACTTACATATGCTAGGCGAGTGAAGTAGCTAAATCTTTAGCACTAATTCTTTGAGTATTATTCACAGAATGAAGAATGTTATTTATTCTTGGTAGGCCAGAACTGGTTCTGTTCCGCAATAATTGCTCTGTTTCGTTGTTTTATGATGTACCAAACGGTAAAGCACGACTTTTCAACAAGTTTGGCTTGCCTGACACCGTGTGGATTCCTTCGATACACTAAGTAGACTGCTCTTGTACACAACAGGATACCTAGAACATTTATTTCGAGAGTAGTATTGGGTTGTCCAAATACTGCTTTTTGCGATGAAATTCCGTAGTTGTCACTCTTTCGTTGCCTGTTACCTTACTGGTGTATCGAGTGGTAGTTATTTCTTAAGTATTCTATCTAAGGTATCCAAATTATCATAAAAGAGCAAGAGATTTCGAAATGGTCCATGTTTTACGTTTGATAGTCTGATTTCCTCTTTGTCGAACTTGTCCAAATACTTTTGTTTCCACTGTATATAGTTTCCCTATCTATAAGTTGTATTAGGAACTCAAAATTACGGTATTAACGGTAAACAATAATTGCATCCAAACAGCAGTTCGAAGGATATATTTTCAAGTGCAAGTCTACTCCTACTATTGTGTGAGTTCTTCTTGTCGCTTATTTTTCTTGTATACATTTCTTTTTCTTAAATTATATTTGTATATGACAAAATCACGATGAATGATCCTTAACCCTCGGAACGCCAAGATAATTTCATCTCACGGAACGTCAAGATGAGTCATTTTCGAAGCACGTATATTTCTCGTATGAAATAAAGTATTTGTTCAAAATCAAGGTATTTTAGAGTATGGGTGCGTATTCATTGTATAGTATTTATTGCATTGTATTTATTTATTGTATTTTATTTTTTCAACTAGATACTGCAAAATAATGAAACATACAGAAAAAAACTAATATATCTTATTAACCTTGCAACCATTATTTTCATGGCTGCACTAAAATAAAGGCACCATGAGTCCCTTACTTATTTACACATATAAAGTACGACATATGAAACTATCAGAATCAAACTACCTTCCTCTTTCACTATCACATGTAAAGCACACCGTATCTTTTGTATTTTGATTCTTGCAAAGGAAGAGATTACATTGCTGACAGTATGCGGAGTACACAGAATTTCACTCTTCCATTTAATGGCTAATGGACAAAAATAATATTTTGACTATATTTTTGACCCGATCTTCCCGATCTTGGCGTTCCGAGGGATAAACGACAGAAAATACGTTTTCATAATTTCTTTCATTCTTTTCTTTTTTACAAAATGGTATTTATCGATGTTATGCACGAAACTCCAGAAACAACACAAGCAATGCGCGAATTAAATCCTTTAGCCAGTCGAGGGATATTATACGTCATGTAATTTATATATCTGAACAAAAACACCAGAGGTGCAAAAAGTGGAGCCAAGTTCTTTAGCCCTAAAAAGGTGTGAAATGGGAGACGGATGAGCCAAGTTCCTTGGTGACAGCATGTAACAGGAACAAAGGAACTTCGCGCGAGCTGGCAACAGCCTTAGGGTTGGTGGCGGTGGACGTAGTGGGTTTTAGGATCCCCACCACCCTTATAGCTTGAGGATCATGAACCTTGCCACCTCGCGCCAAGTTTCTTTGTTCCTGTTACATGCTGTCACCAAGGAACTTGGCTCATCCGTCTCCCATTTCACACCTTTTTAGGGCTAAAGAACTTGGCTCCACTTTTTGCACCTCTGGTGTTTTTGTTCAGATTTCACAGCTTTTTGTACGTGTATAATATATATACTCGCTCGCTCGGCCTCGTTTAGGTCCTCGCCCCCCGTAGCTGGCTGCGCCCCCAACTTCGAGTTTTTGGGTACTTACGCCCCTTTATCATAACCACTCTCCAGGACACTGCTTCCATGTTGCAGATTTTTTCCCATACCCACCACCCGTGGGAATGAGATATTTATTGAAACATAGGGAAGCTTTACCATATTTATTGTAACCTACTTGTGATGATACAGCAAATTTGCTTCCTGCTGGCGGCCCTAAAATCCACCACCACCAACCCTAAGGCTCGAACATCATCTGGTGTTTTGCTCGGATTTCACAGCTTTTTATTCGTGTATGTATATACTGGGTTCGCCTCGCTTGGTGTGCTGCCCCAGAATTCCGTGTGCGCCCCCCAACTTCAAATTTTTAGGGCTACGCCCCCTTTATTGTGATCAGACTTTCTAGGGACAGCGCCCCATGCTGTGCAGACCTTTTCCAATATCGCCTCGGGGGCTGCACGCTCATAGCGGTGGTTTGATCCATTTATTGAAACATTTTCGTGATGGTACACCTTCATACCAAATTTCGTTTCTCTAGCTTCAGTGGTTTGGAAAATGGTATTTGGGCGGCTATGTTGAATTAAAGAAAGCGATTTTTAAAAAGTTTTCTTACATTGCCGTTACCTACTTGTGATGGTACACCTTCATACCAAATTTCGTTTCTATAGCTCGAATGGTGTGGAAAAAGTTTTTGTGCGGCCATTTTGATCCAAGTTAACAACTTTTTCAAAAATGTAAATTATTCCTAAACTGCTTTTGTTAATACACCTTTATGCCAAATTTCGTATCCCTAGTTCAAACGTTCTGGAAAATGGATTATGAAGTCAGCCATTTTGGATTCAAAATGATGTCTTTGGAGATATTTTGTAATCTACTAGTGATGATATACCGTCATACTTCGAAATTTCATATTTCAATTTTTAACATCTTTTTTCTTACAGAACATCAAAAACGCTGATTTCGCAATAAACTCTTGTTCCTGTATAGCATGCTGACGTTTTGTGACACGCGGAACTCGGCTGCATGCACTGCCGTACGTGTTGATACTCCCCTCGATTCGCTCGCGTCGCTGCGCCTAGAATCCCACGGCAGGCCGCGCATTGAACTTGAGGAGTTTGGAGGAACTGCGTCTTTTTATCCCAACCAGAATCTGCAGGGCACTGCGCTACATGATGCAGATATTCCCTCATACTCCAGAGCGCTGCGTCCGAATGGGGAAACTTCCACATTCTGCCTGTATAACATGCTCCTGGCAGT
>JAGDQP010001773.1:101654-115629 GCA_022664845.1 Lepisma saccharinum | reverse complement strand
TTCAGGAGATTGAGGAAAACGGGAAGACAAATAACATACGAGATCTATACAAAGGGGTAAACTCGTTAAGAAAAGGTTACCAGCCGAGGTTAGGAATGATTAGAAATGAACGTGGAGATCTTCAGGCGGATCCGACTAAAATTGTCGATGTGTGGAAAAGTTATTTCGACAAACCTCTTAATGTACACAGCGGGGAACAAACAGAGGAATTTGAAATCCATACCGCAGAACCGTGGATTCCCGAACCTAGCGAGATCGAGATCGAAATGTCGGTTAAGAAATTAAAAAATTTCAAATCACCAGGAATAGACAATATTCCAGCCGAATTAATTAAAACAGGAGGAACGGCACTAATCAAGGAACTACATAAATTGATAAGTGCTATATGGAGAAAGGAGGAGCTCCCAAAGGAATGGAAAACATCAATAATTGTTCCGATTTACAAAAAAGGCGATAAGTCGGAATGCAATAATTACCGCGGAATCTCGTTACTTCCAACTTGTTACAAGGTATTAAGTAATATTCTGTTAACACGCCTAAATGTATACGTAGATGAAATAATTGGAGATCACCAATGTGGATTTAGAAGAAATACATCCACGTTGGACCAGATTTTTGCTTTGAGACAAATTTTGGAGAAGAAATGGGAATACAATGGGACGGTTCATCAATTATTCATTGATTTTAAGAAAGCATATGATTCTATCAAAAGGGAAAAGTTATACAGTATCCTGATACGATTTGGAATACCGAAAAAATTGGTCCAACTAGTGAAGATGTGTCTCAGCGATCCCATAAGCAGAGTACGGATAGGTAATAATATGTCAGATAGTTTCAAGATTCGCAACGGATTGAAACAAGGCGATGCCTTATCACCACTACTGTTTAACTTCGCGTTAGAATATGCGATTTTAAAAATTAAAGGGGACAAAAAGGGACTATCATTGAATGGTTTGAATCAACTGTTTGTATACGCGGATGACGTAGATTTAATAGGGGACGATATAGATGCACTACAAAGCAACACCGATGTCTTAGTAGAAGCGTGCGATGAGATAGGTCTACAGGTAAACATAGATAAAACAAAATACATGTTAACAAGCCGAAGCACAGGGAATGAAGGAATTAAAAACATAAGAATTAGGGATGAGGTCATAGAGAAAGTAAACAAATTTAAATACTTGGGAGCATACGTAACAAGCAAAAATGAGGTCACGGAAGAAATAAAAAGTCGCTTAGTATCGGGGAACGCATGTTTCTATTCAGTCCAAAAACTTCTAACATCGCGATTAATATCAAGGAAATTGAAATTAAAAATATACAGAACGGTTATTCTGCCAGTAATACTTTACGGTTGCGAAAGTTGGAGTACGACCCTAGCAGATGAACATAAATTGCGTGTATTTGAAAATAAGGTTTTGAGAAAGATATATGGTCCGAAACGGGACGAGATGACTGGAGAGTGGAGGAGACTGCATAATGAAGAACTCCACGGACTCTACGATTCACCAGATGTTGTAAAAATAATGAAATCGAGACGACTAAGGTGGGCAGGGCATGTAGCTCGGATGGGGGAAAAACGAAGATTATATTCTATCCTGGTTGGAAGGCCCGATGGAAAGAGGCCATTGGGAAGACCGAGACGTCGTTGGGAGGACAATATTAGAAGAGATCTTCGAGAAGTAGGTGTTCGTGATGAAAACTGGCTTGATACTGCCCAGGATAGAATCCAATGGCGAACGTTTGTTACTGCGGCGATGAACTTGCGAGTTCCATAAGCCATAGAGTTAGTTAGTTAGTAATTCCCTATGTGTAACGGTTTTCCTGGAAAATGGAGAAAATATCTTGTTTTTAGGCATATTTTCAATTTCGTTTTCGTAGAATGTTTCTTAGTGGTTATTTGTTGCTATGGGCCGAAATCATTTACCCTCGTACCTCCGAGTGAGAAAAATGATGTTCTCATTCTGGTAAATGCATAGAAACAGAATGGCGGCCATCAATTTTATTTGATAAACTGTATCTTCGTTACGAATGAACCGATTTTATTTATTTTTTAATGAAAGCTCGTTGTTAGCACTTTAATTCGATCCATTAAAACGTTTTCCTTGAAAACTGAAAGGTCCTCTTTTTTAGGCATTTTTTTAAATTTGGTTTTCCTCATTTCTCCAAGATTAGAATCCAATTTTGGAAACAGCTGTAGCTAGCTTAAATTACTTTTCGGAAATCTTCACTTAAAATAGTTTGATTCCAAACACTATTGTTCATGTAGAGCTTTCTTAGTTCGTAAAAGGTGCATTTTTACATGGTTCATGGTCTCCTCAAATCTTGCAACGTTAATTTAACTCGTTTCCCGACGTCATACAATGATGAAATTTTGCACAGCGACGTAAGTCTATTGTTACTTTCATATATTTCTATATGTTTATGTATTTTAAAAGCATATTTTACTATTACTCATAAATTTGGATAAAAAATAATAAAAAACTTTTTAAAGACACTTTTCTTAATCAATTCGTGCTGTAAAGTAAAAAATAATGTTGTTTAGGCATGAATAAAAAGAAAAGCATGAGGCGCGATCTCATATACAGCTTTATAAATTCTTCAATTAGTGCGCCACATGCTTTTCGTCATGCATAAACAAAATCAATTTGTTACTTTTTAGGAGGAATTGTTTAAGAAAAGTATGTGTTTAAAAGGTTTTTATGATTATTCTTTTATTGCTATACACATGAACGTTAAATAAAACTATTACTTAAAGTTATATTTGGTTAGAGCAAACATCCTTTCTAAAAAAACGAAAAACTATTCATCTCCAGAGTCTGTATACTCTTCATCCAAGGGCGCCCATATGGGGGGCAAGGGGGGGGGGGCGCTCGCCGCCCCCCTAGCCGGAGAAAATTATACTATGCAAGATAGAAAACAAAGATAAAATGTTTGTATGTGCTTTCTATATTTTATTTTATTTATATATTTATTGTCAACACAACAAGCTTTGTAACTCAATTAGAATGTCAATAATCGAAATGCTCATTTACAGACATTTTTTATTATAATATTTCGAAATGCGTTGGAAACGAAGACATATCACATATATCCAATTCGATGGAAGTTCTACACATTTCATTGTAGGTAGTTACATATTCTCCAGATTGGTGATTTCATAATTATATTGTCCTTGCCTTTTTGCAGTGGAAGAGACCAGTGTTGTCTACGCGAGTTTTTCATGACGGGACACGGAATTGTAACAATAATACCAAGTCTGTGCAATCTAAGCCATTTTGAGTTATTTTCCTAAGAAACAGTAGATCAGAAATGCTACGCCTTTGCTCGAATGAATATACGCATAGTACATTTTCTCTAAGGTAGAAACGTTGTTAAATTTTCTTCCCATTCTTATTACAATTGCTAGAATTTTAAAAGCTTCGTTTGTAATACTTTTATGTGGCTGTTAAACGTTAATTTCATATCAAACGTGACACCAAGATTTTTTAACTACGTCGGGCCTACTTATGAATTTAACAATTAAATCTATAAATCGTTTTATTTGTACTGAATGATAAAATTTCGTATTAATTGCACGTTGATTGATAGCGCACCAGTTAGTAAAGTTGCCTAAACTATGCTGTAGTTTTATGGCATCTTCATGGAATTAATTTTAGCATATATTTGAGGTCATCCGCAAATAGCACCTTTTCATTGTTTGGTAAGAATTGCGGTAGGTCATTAATGAACAAAAAGAATAACAACGGTCCAAGATTCGAGCCTTGCGGGACTCATGACAGTGCTGTATATTCATCAGATTTGTGTTCCTTAAATAGAACAGACTGTCTGCGATTAGTTAGATAAGAACACATGAGCCTAATGAAAGGTAGAGAGAAGTGATGGTGATTTAATTTACCTAGTAATACATTGTGATTAAATCTGTCAAATGCCTTTTCAAAGTCAATATAAATTGCATCGACTTGCTTTCCTTTGTCCAACGAGTTTCCAATAAAATCTGTAACAATTGTAAGGTTCGTTACCGTGGATTCTTGTTAAACAATGGCATGTTGTTTAGTTGAGATAACTGCATTCAAATGATTAATAATTCGTTTATATACAATCAGTTCAGAGAATTTTGCAAAGATTAGTAAGATTGCTTTAGGCCTGTGGTTGGTAATTTCTCGTCTGCTGTTTGTTTTAGTTATAGGACAAACTAAAGAGATTTCCATTTGTTAGGGAAAATACATGTTTTTAGTGCCAAGTTGAACGCAATCAATAGGGAATATTTAAATGTATCAATACATTCTTTCACTATATACGAGGGTATCCCATCAGATCTAACTGTCGTTTTAGATTTTAGATTCTTGACAGCCTTTCCTATTTCGTTCAAATGTATTTGATCAACAGGCAGTATTCAGATTTGCTATCAAAATTACCGAACAGTTGAGAAGAGGATACAAATACTGATTGGACATACTCTGAAAACGTATTAGCTATTTCTTCATTGTTACACAAATCTGACCTTGAAATTTTAATATATTTTGGGGAAGATGTTTTGTTTTGTTTTTAATAAATTTCCACAGTTAACCTGGATCATCATTGATATTATTTTCAGAATTTGATATAAAGGTCTTATAGGCTATTTTTTATGCCTTTCTTGACTTCCCTACTCAATCGAACAAATTTCTGATAGTAGGGTTTTGAATTTTCAATTTTGTATGTATAGACTTTATATGATAAATTGTTTTAACATTGAGCTTCCTAATAATGTCTTTAGTAAACCAAAACGGATACTTGGGACAGAGTTTTTTCTGTTTTTTTTTTTTTTTTTTTTTTTTTGTGCAGGGGACACATTTGATAATTATTTCATAAATAATATCTTAAAGTTTACTAACTAAGTCATTAACATTATTATACTCTTTTAAGCATTTCCAATCAACTTCCAATATTTTTTAAGGTAGGTTTAATGTACTTTATGACATGGTTCATTTTGCGCCCTTAATTTAGTAAATATTGTACTAGTTATCTTGTTGATAACTTTTAGTAAAACATAGAAAAACTGTCACTTTATTCTTGCCCCCCTCTGAAAACCACAAGATGGGCGCCCATGTCTTCATCATCTTTGTTGGCATCCATGTTTTGTATTCATTACCTTCGTCTGAACGTCCACAACGTTCTGTATAGTTCAGTCCATGTTTTCTGTAGCAACATGCGTTACTGGAGCACTTTGACTTCTTACAGTTGTTATATAAGTACTATACTGATAAGGAAGAGCTTCCAAAGGAATGGAAAATATAAATAATAGTTCCGGTTTATAAAAAAGATGATAAATATGACTGTAATAATTACCGCGGAATCTCGTTATTACCAAACATGTTGCAAAGTATTGAGTAATATACTTCTAACTCACCTAAGCCTATACGTAGATGAAATAATTGGAGATCACCAATGTAGATCTAGAAGAAATTGATCGCTGTTGGAGCAACTTTCGCCTTGAAACAAATATTTGATTAGAAATTGGAATACAATGGGATTGTTCACCAGCTTAAAAAGCATATGATTCAATCCAAAGAGAAAAATTATAGCGTATATAATCTGTATAAAATTTATAAAGTCATTTGTACGATTTGGAATTTCCTAAAAGTTGGTTCATTTAATATCTCAGCGACCCCATAATCAGAGTTCGATTGAAACAAGGTTATGCCTTATCACCACTACTGTTTTTCCCCTTCGCATTAGAATATGCGATTCTGAAAAAATAAAAGAGGACAAAAATGAACTAACATTGAATGATTTGAATCAACTGCTTGTATACGTGAATGATGTAGACTTAATAGGGGAAGATATAGATGCAGTATAAAGTAACACTGATAATAATACCTGAAATGTTAAAAACGTTATCTTGTGATTAAGATTTTTTGCAAGCACATGCAAGCAAAATAGTAGTTGCATTTTTCTGTCATTAGTCAAGTATCTAATCTGCGTTTTGGTTGTTTTTATAGATATATTTATTGGAGCGTCTTGAAGAAATCGAAAAATGGAAACATTCTTTATCATTGAACTGTACTGAAGCGATATGGACATGTATTATTTAGAGGCCACGGGTGGATATTGACGGAAATAATCCTATTTGTCAATAAAATGTGCGTCACATTTACGCAAATGACTTTAATTGAGCAATGATTTCTGCAAATCGAATCAGAAGAAAAGGTCAAGATTTGCGTGCACTTTTTTCTTTTTTAATTGTGATTAACGTTCTAAACAAGCTTGTGAATTTCTAAGGACGGAATCTATACAGTATTTGTTTAGTGGATTATGAACCGCTCCTTCAATAGTACCTAACGAATTAGAATCTGGGATCACACGAGAAAAAGACAACAGTGAAAACCATTCGGACAAAAACTGGCCACATTAACTTTCGTTTTTGCCAACTATTAATTTCAGTAATTATATAATCAACGTAGACATATATGTATTTAGTGAACAATTTTTAATTCCACTGCAAATACGTGGAAGGTAGAAAGTTAATATAATAATCCACTGGTAGGTAGACCGGTGGAAGTGAAACTGCATTCGAACGGGAAAATGTGCACTAGTTCAATGAAACGAGTGTAGCCTTTCGAACAAAAACATCAATTTAACTATTTAAAGGTTATCAAATTACTTATTCATGCTCTTTTTCCTGGGGTTCGGATTCATATTAATATCGCAATGGAAAGGTCTTACGGTCCATCCAGAAGACAAAGTATTAGTTATTCCGTATAATTGCATGAAACAATTACAAAAATAAATAAGTAAACGCGGCTTATTTTGGTTTGAGTTCACGTTACACTTCTATGTTGTTGCTTTATTATTATTTCATTTCAATTAGTGAAATGTTTATGTACAGCTCTTTACAATTCCCAATACAGGTGACTTTGGTGGTCAAACCGCGAACTAACGTATCAACAGACACAGACTTACTGCCAATCGAATAGTGAATGCAGTGGTGCTAACTGAAGAAGTTTCGTGTGAATTATCATACAAGGCCTGAAGGACTTTGTTATGTTCATTTCTATATTTTCCTGCTTAATCGCTGTTACGAACGAATAATAATAATAATTTGAAAGGGAATACGAAAATTATGATAACTGTTTTGGTCAAAGTGTTAAGAAACTAATTACGAAAAAAGCCTTGAAGTAGAGACCGGGACTCGTGACAAAAATCAGTATATATTTTTTCTAAAATGTCATGTTTATGTAATGTAAAAAAAAATGTCTTAAAATAAAGTACGGACATTAAAATACTTTCATATATTTTTCTCTTTATGTATTTTCCATTACAAGAACAGTACACTGGAAAAACTAAACAAAAGTGTTTTGTCACAACATACTCCATAGTGGCTTGTGACTTTGATGGGGAAAATTGTGACAGCAAGAAATGTTTCGGATTTTGTTAATGTAATTTTAATACAAATGGTGATAAACATAAAAATAAAGATAATATTTCCTTAAAAAATAACATGCCCACACATATGACACACTTCCATCTTGTGATGTAAAAAACACTTCTAAATTATCACTATAGTGGACACTTAGACAGTTTAATGTGACAACAATATATTCTAGCAGTTTTTGAATAGAAACATGTTCCTTTCAGAAACACTTGAGATGCAAGGAAAGACTACATATCATCTGAGTCACAGTTGTGACATACACGAATCGGATTATCTTCAGTGCAATAAACACACTGGGCCCACTGTTCTCTTGATTTGGAATTAGCAAATGGTTCTGCACACACAAGGCAAACACAATCATCTTCACTATCATCGTCATTATCTTTCTTACTTTTCTTTGTAATTTTCGCCCTTTTTTTCACATAACCAGTCAACATTTTACGGTTAACACCCTTCTTCAGAGACTTTTCATGTCTTGCTTTTTGTTCGGCCTCTAATGCTTCTTCATCTGGAGTGTCAGTAAGTATTGCGGACACGCGCTTCTTCCTTCCTCCTTTCGTTATTCTGGCTCTACCTTTGAGTAACGGACGAAGGACGTAATGGCTAACATGAGAACTACTGTCACTTCTGGACGTTCCTTCTTGAGGACTTATTTGCATAAGCGACGATTGCAGTTGTTGAATCTTAGAAACTGTATTACTATCATCACTCAATAAAGTTTGAGGTTCTTCAGGGTTTGAAGCTGGATGTTAATGGTCTGCTTCTTTCACAGACAGATCTGTTAGTTGTGAATTGACTTCTAGTGTCACATTAGTTGGTGCATCTTCTACTGCATTATGTCCTGAAGAGTTCGTTGAGGATAAGGATTCTTCAGCAGGTTCATCCTCTACTGCATTATGGCCTGAAGTGATAGTTGAGGATGTGGATGATTCAGCAGGTGGCATTACTCGATCCTTTTGACAACTGTTATAATTCAATGTTGTTGAAAATAACTGAGGTTTTAACGAAACATGTCCTTTTCCTATCCTTATAATATGGTCATCATCATAAATTAAAAGATCAGTTCCATGCGATGGTAAAAATTCATCATCTGTAAAAATGTCTCTATTAAACGGATGCATGCCAGTTATTCTGAATCCAGTGAGAATATTGGATGGATTTACACTAAGAGGACATGCTGTTTTCACATTAGTCGGAATATCGTAGATACTAAGTGTACACCCAGGATTGTTTTTCATCCATGCATCAGTACCATTCGCAAGGATTTTTTTAATGAAAAATATACCCCTTTATCCAGAGGTTGAAACTTATGGGATGTGTGAGGTGGGAATGACAAGAGAACTACTCCATTTCCCTTGGCATATTTGATAACCTGCACAGAAATATGGGGTTCATGGTTATCAAGCAACAGAAGGACACGATGTTGAAGAGAACTGCCTGTATGCTTGACAAAATGCTCCATGAATTGTAGAAATAATTCACCTGTTATCCAACCTGAAGGATTACTTCCTGCAATACTTCCAGTGGGACCTTTGCCATGAAATCAAAGTCTGTCGAATCTCTTCTGAGGGAAAACAAACATTGGTGGCAATGCATTACCAATAGCGTTGACTGCTACAGCAAGTGTTACTAAGCTACCACGTTTACCTGATGTGGCAGCTCCTACTATCTTGGTTCCTTTTTCAGCTACTACTTTACCTGTCTTTTGCACAGTCGTAATATCAGTTTCATCCACATTATATATATCTTGTGGCTAAAATGATATTTGTCAAGCAAAGCGAAAAAGTTATCGAAAAACAGATTTACATTATACCTATTAAATAAAGCTTCTTGCCCTGCTTAAACTTGTAGGTTGAGTCGATCGAATTGATAAACTGGGGTGGCGTTTCATGAAGAAAGTAAACCGCTCCAGCTCCAGCAATCAGCTCCAGCCGTTTTCATGTCAAACAATTTTTCAGAAGTGGGGATGTGATTAGCAGCTGCGTATGTATAAGCAAGTTGACGAACTTCTTTTGGTGAAAATCCATAGTACAATTTACTGCAAGTCATGATATATTGGGCCATCTCCTCCTCTTGGTCGTTTGTAAACACCTGGAGGTTGCTTTGTACCCAATTATAGAATCTGGAAGAGGATTTTCCATTCCTGAAAAAACAAAAAAAAACAAAAAAAACATACAATTTACTTACAACCTTAAAGATTAAAAACTGTACATGTAAGGTGTTGAAATGTCACAATAATTTAATTAACTATAAATTGAAAGAAGAATGAAGGAATAGCGTTTGGGCGACCGTTCCTCAGTCGGGAGGCGAAGGTTTAGCAATTTTGTAAATAAGAAGAAAAAACTTATTGCTTTATTGTAAACAATTATGTAGATAACAAAGGCCAATTTTTAAAATAAGGTGATTGGGTTCTAATAAATGTGTATGAAAATGAAATGAATGAATGTCGAATAGGTCTACACTACCTGGGGAAGGAGGCCCAAGTGCGGTGTTGACCATAGGGGTCTATCGCCTCTTTCTAGTGCTGAGCTCAAGAAATGTGCGTACCCTTACCTTCGTACTCTCCTGTGGGCCTTTCGAGGCCTGTCCGCGGGACACGTTCACCTCTACCTTTTTGTTGTGTTGGTAGAGAACGTATAAAGATATCAGTAGTGTTCCTAAATAAAACACCATGTTGGCATTCATAGGATGGGATCGAGGAAAACTAGTAAAATAGTTTGTAAAATCCTGTTGGAAAATAGTCTTGTTAGTACGAATTGCCTACATCTTCAGACAAAAATTAATGTACATGTTTGTTAAAGGTTCACCAGTTATTCATTGATTTTAAGAAAGCATATGATTCTATCAAAGGGAGAAGTTATACAGTATCCTGATGAAAACTGGCTTGATGTTGCCCAGGATAGAATTCAATGGCGAACGTTTGTTACTGCGGCGAAGAACTTGCGAGTTCCATAAGCCAAATAGTTAGATTGTTTGGTATCAGTATTTTAAAAAATATGCTGAAATGAACAAAGTTTCGTGCTAATTAGGCTGAGTCCTAGGTGCTGTTAACCTGAAACAAACTGCTTCTTATATAATCTGTAGAGTATTTGTCTATTAATCTCATATTGTGCAGCAATTTGCCTGAATGATCCCTTCTTTTCGTGATATGCTTGTAGTGCATTTCTGTACACATCAATAGGTATCTGGCCCCCTCTCCGTCTTTCTTTTATATGTTCGTACCATCTGCAACGAGAAATAGTGAAACAAACATTAAATTACAAAATTCAATTGCAGCAAACTGCATACAAAAACCAATATAAAATTACAGAACACAAACAGTGACTCAATCATTTATGTACAACCAGGGTGATGCGTTGGAACCCCCACGGAAGTTTCTTCCTAGTGTAAAAGAGGGATGAATTTCGTTTTTTCCCTCTCGAAAGCCATCCTGCTAATAACGTGTCCCATTCCTCTTAGAACAGTAATAATATTCATATCGTATTTACTCGAATATAAGCGCCCTCTTCTTTCAAAATGCTTGACCTAAAAATCTTGTGAGGGGGCGCTTATAATCGCAAAGTTGCTGTGTAATTGTTCATTTATCCTAAGGCTATTATTGCTGTTTTTAGGATTATTTTTACGATGTTGACAACGAATGGTAAGACCTACGCCAATCACGTAACACCTAGGCCAATCACCTAGGCCAAGACGTAACAATCAATCAGAAATACTTGCTATATTGGAGTAAATATGGTAATATTAAATAAATAAAGTGAATTACAATAAACTTTTATGATTATTTTTCCTGAGGGGGTAAGTTGTGACATTTGTCACAATTTACCCCCAGTAGTTTGTCACAACCAGCTCCCCCTAATAGCATCCGACATCCATGGGACGTTCTGAACAGGTCCCATTGATGTCACAATGTCGCACGGGATATTGGGACATTCCCAGGATATCCGTAGGAAATCATACCTGGAAAATCCCGGCTTTGTGAGTAGAGGGATATTCTGGGGATATCCTGGTAGGATGATCCCGAATGTGGTCGTATTGCGATATCCTGATGTAATATGTAACGCTCGCAAACAGTCTATTGTTTCACGCAAGCACGCTTCGCGTTTGGCAACTGTTTACTGCCTGTTTGTACTAGACGGTTATTGCACCATTACCTCGAACTAACACAGTTGAGTTTCTACGCATAGTTTAGAGGAAGCAAGCATATGTCAGTTCATATTGTTAAGTGCATGCAGTTGTTTTAAGATAGCTAGGATATTGTGTATTTATCAATTTCACGTAAGTGAGCGCGTCAAAATGTAACTATCATTACCTTTGTGATGAACATACTTCATGCTGATCTCACATTAAATGAGGGGGAAATAACTTCAAATAAAAGTGAGAAATTTTTGTTGTTGCAACCTACACGGAAAGGTCAAGACACCTGCCGCGCCTAGCATTTTTGACGGTGGGGTTGTATGTATACACGTTTGCTAAATTCCATTGTATAAAAAAATCATATCTGAATGTGCTTTTAGTTTAAGGTGGTTAGGTGTCTTTGGCTCAGGCCGAATGGGTGATGATAGATCGATATTTCAGTAGCTGATGCAAACTTAAGGGAAGATGATCAGAAAGGAAAATTTAATACTTGGTAGTCATTTAACATGCACCTGCAGAGCAAGAGCTGATGGACAACTGGTCCAACCTAAACTAATGCACGAAGAACGTTTCCTTTATGACTACCGATGAACAAGCAGGTTGTAAAAGTCAGTGTGTAGGTAGCCGGTGAGAAATTTGCTGTTCGAAATATCCCACAATGTGATTATTACGAACCACCATACAATTCGCATTCGGAAGATCGTGGGTTCGCGCCCACCGACCACCCATCCTACTGCATGATGAGGTTTTTCCAGGGATTTCCCGTTAGTCACACCATACAAACGCCGGGATGGTACCTACAAACAGGCTCTGGCTGAATACCTTGCAACACCTCCCGGGCTGAGCCTACCTAAAAGCCATAAATAAATTTAAAAAAAACACCACGCACATTTCAAATAGCTGGTTGGCATGTTTTGTTTGTCACGTTGTGCAAGTAGTAAATTTGTTTCCTACTCTATAATTAAAAACCACCTAGGCCTAATTATTCTAACTTAACCTACAATCAGTAATAAATACCTACCCTTCCCTGTGCGAGTTTTCGGAGTGCAGATACTGTAACTGGGCTTCAGAATTGTGAAACTCACGTCATTTTTTCGTTCATGAACATTACTCTGCAAATTAATGCACTACACACACAATGCATTGTAAGTTTCTTTTTCTACTTTCCAAACACTACTATTACATGCATTGCACAACCCCAATATTTTCGTTAGCTTTGTCTACGATTTATGTAAAACTATTTATTTTGCTATGAATATGGACTATTTATTTTACCTTTCCATGCGCCAGCGGCGTATTCCCCATGAATGCAAGGCATGCATTGCATGCCTTCGGATTCTAGTTTATTTATTTTATTATTTTCCATGGAGAAATCAGAAAAGATTTTGAGAAATAACGAAGCTCCATCTGATATCCTAGACCAGAACCCGTAATACGAATTCAGGCGGTAAGTAGTTTAGTAAACTGTTCACGTGTGGCGCTGCAGTATTCTCGGCTATCTATGTGGGAGTCTACTCAAGATCTTTGTCGTCCGCTTGCCTGTGAACGTGTGTTTTATTGGTTGAAAGGCGCGGGAGAAATCCAAAATGCATGCACCGCTAAAAGTTGCATTCAGCATAGTTGCCATCTTTATGAAAGAGTGTGTGTTGTAGCGCTGTCAATGCATGTGGAATTCCACAAAATGTTTGTAGTGTGTAATTCACGTGGAGTGCAATTCTGTGTGGAATATGTGTGGATTTTTGTATTTCCAGAAAAATCGCAAGTTAAACTTCTAAATGTGTTATACACTCATATTTTCTTGACTTTACTGAGGATACTTCCTATTTTCGCCTTTCATCTAGAAAAGGATAACAGTTATGAAGTAACTTAATTACTTCCTCCTTAGTGGCAGCTGTAATTTCCGTGAGCGGCAACAGACGATCATTTTTTTCTTGTTCCAAATTCTTTCTTACTCTCTATGTCTTGTTATTCTATGTCCTGCCGCGCCATCCTATTATTTTTTCTGTAGAGAAATATAATTTACCACCAAAACTAGAAGAAATTATCACCTTTTCGGTTCCTTTTTTCATGAGCTCATTGTTGAAAACTGGCATGCGATTGAAACACTTGTAAATCACCTGTGAAACTACCATGTGTGGAACTTCGTTACTCGAGGTCTATGACAGTAAGAAAGAGGGAATTCCAAGTTTGTAAAGAGCAATTAGATGGAAGTCATCTCTAATTCCCATACATAATTCTTTATAATAATAATAATAATAATAATAATAATAATAATAATAATAATAATAATAATAGTAGTAGTAGTAGTAGTAGTAGTAGTAGTAGTAGTAGTAGTAGTAGTAGTAGCAGCATTGCATGCCCAACCTCAAGAGTCAGGATACGCCACTGCCATGCGCCCACTACAGCCAGTTAGGTAGTCTGACA
>JAGDQP010001773.1:20863-101554 GCA_022664845.1 Lepisma saccharinum | reverse complement strand
TCAGGTTAGATGTTTTTCATTATTACGTAGTCTTGCTGCTGCCACAGGCTGTTGTTATAAGTTGCTATTCCATTTATGCAACAATCAAATTGCACGACCGTGATATTTACGTTCACTTTGTCTCCGATTAATGGCAAATTATTTTGTTCCGAATGTTATTTATTCACCATTAAAAAAAACATTATTTTTATATGGGCCAGTCTAGTAACTTTGGACTTCGGCCCGTCACGATTCGCCTTTAGCTGTTAAAATCTACACCCATGCTCCTGTTGTGACTCGAACCCGGGACCTTCGATCCGATGGCCTACCGCCGCAGACCGCTCGACCACCCGGCCGACTATTTATGCACCATTACAGCCGATAAGGTTAGCGTATGACTTCGAAAAGTCCGGTTAGATTCTTTTCTCTTGTTAGGATGGATTAAATTATATTAAGCCTAATTTCAACTTCTTGTGTAAAATTACTAGTGAAATTGTGGTTATTGGGCTACCAGTTACGGTTCACTGCTACAAGTACAAGTGCTTCTACTCTGTGACATTACTTGTAATATTTAGTTCACCGAATTCACCGGTTATCAGTCATGACGAATTTTGAACCCGCAACTAGTTCTGCAATGTTCCTCAGTAGCTTACCATCTGGAGCTTTAGGTATATTACGTAATTCTTCGATTATTATCAAGTGCTGCTTTTTTTATGAGTAAAGTGTTGCCAGTATACCACACCACGGATGTAATGTCCACGAAGATGGTACGCTGAGATCAGTTTTCATACAAATGTCTTTTCTGTGTTCTGAAGACGGTCAATAAAATCGTACGTCGAAACTCATTGCAGGATTATTTTCTGCAATTAAGGATGCCTTCTTGTGGATGGATAGATGGTGATTTTATTGTAGACAGGACTGAGATGATTTGGCGCAGCCTTTCTCCTTTCTTTTGTTACTTAACGAAGATGGAAAGGTTTCTTATGGTGCTGGGATGCCCTGGGTCTGAATGACGGTGTTTGACCTCCGTGTTATTCATTTTTAGGAGTCATAGTTGGATGCTATGCAATTCAACAACATCAAACTATGACTCCTGAAAATGACTAACACGGAGACGGTGAAAGCCCGTCACTCAGATCCAGGACATCCCAGCACCATAAAGGACCTTTACATCTTCGTTAAGTAATAAAAGGAAGGACAAAGGCTGACCCCCACCTTTTCCCTGGGGATGTTCAGCTGGGCGATTTGTGATATCCATGTGACATCCCATAATATCCACCGGACGTCCCATCGCGATGGCCATATGACGTTTCACGAACATTCCATGGAGGTCCCGCGGGACGTCCCATGGGATATCCATGAAGCGGACATTCGGCCATCTGATCAACACGTATAGGATATCCTGTGGATATCATGGGATGTCGCATGGACGTCGCAAATATCCCGGCGGGACATCCCCTGGATATTCATGATATTGAATGCTATTAGGGCCAATGGTTATTTTTTAACTTTCACTGACAATTCAATACTTCCAATTTTACTTTACGAACAAACAAAACCGTTTACATGCGTATTATACTGGTAGCTGCTGTAGCTCTCAGGCAATACCGTTAATATTTACAGTTATTTTTATATGAAAAAACAGAAATCAAACTTACCTTCCAAAATAGATCAAAGCATCCAGGAAAACAAATATCTTCTTTACTGAGCTTTGGCGCGACCCACGCTGATGGGAAACAGTAACTCGTGGCTTCATGCGTCAATCAGAGTTGCCAGCACGTGTACATCGTTCACACTTTACATAGAAATATTACTGTCACAACCTGCCCCCGTCACAACGAGCCCCGGTCTCCTCTACTCTACATGTTTCCATGAACGACGAATGATCCCCTTTCGCAGTCGATTGCTTCGGAGATTAAAGAAAACAAGGAAAGAGAATAGAAGCACCACACAAAATGACAACGAACAGAAAAAAGTAGTGGTATGGGTAGGGTTGCCTTTTTATTCCTTTGTTAAATGTAAACAGTTGGTAGAAAAACACGAAGTCAGTTATTCTCTGGTTCCAGTTTAACAAGCTGAAGAGTGCATTAAACGTCACTCTGCGTTAAGACCAGTCAACAGCAACTTATTTCCATTCGGAAAGAGGATATATTGTGTGCATCATGGTTAGGGATATTCTGCCATTATTTTTAATTTTGGGGGAGTAAAGCCAAAACAAAGATAAGGGATGAGTAGAATTTTGCAGGGCTTCAATAGATTTTTAACAGTAAATATTTTAAAAGTGGGGTGTGTGCTCGATAATTTCGACGGGTGACACCCCCATTAGGGTCGGGTCTGGCAGAATCCCTGAGCGCGAGATTACGCAGTGTTGGAGTGATAGTATCTTGCGTGTTTGTATGTACTGAAGCGAGTAAAACTGCAAAAGAAACATGAAATTTGTTCATATTAAGCGCACTAGCGAAGAACGCACGTATTTAATATTAAGTTTTCATTATCATTAAAGAACGACCGTAGTGTAAGTTATACAGAGCAACCGTAGATTGTTAGTTTAGCAATCGGAAGGTCCTGGGAACGATACCAGCCGCGTCCATTTTGACTAAATGTTTTCCAGGGTTTTTCCTCAGTCACACCAGGCAAATGCTGGGATGGTAGATCTACCTACAAACGAGGATCCGACCACGTTCCAACACCCTATCTTGGTCTGGTTATAACTCTCACGTTATTGAAGATCAGTATTTCCATTGAGTTCATTAGAATGTACCGCCACTGTCTTGTCATACGCCCATGCACGCTAACGTTGGCAGAATGAGAACAAAGATGATTATTGGCCTATTCGTCATTAAAATCTGTTTACTTTTGACCTTCAGGTATCTCTGGCTTAGGCCGGGATAGAGTAGGGGAGAATTCCAAAGGTAGCAGCCAAGGCTCTACTTAAGGTTCTATCCTGTCCTTCACCCGATGAAACCGAGGGAAAACTAAAAAAAAAAACTCAGTCAGGCAACATTTCCTCCTTGCATAATTCGCATAGCGGGAATAAAATATTTGTCTAATGCTCTGGGTCTGGCAACATATGTTGCAGATTTTGGCAGGTATATTATTCCGGAGAGTTTCACAGCCATAATTTTCAAAGGATTTATTGATTTGTTATTAACTTCCTAAATGAGCTTCAAAGGACTGACAGTCGGTTTTGGGTAAAGTGGGCTCCGAAACACTCCGTTCAATGGACTGCAGCGGGAATTGAGCCCACGACCACGCGCGCAGAATACGAACGTGCTAACCTTTCGGCAACTCCTAGTTCTCATTGTCTTTGTGTTAAGATCACACCACTTTGGAAGTGGAAATTACTTACTCATCCGGTGATTTTTTTTTTTTGTGATTATTCTGTTGAATTAATTTATAGCCTTCAAGCATCTAAGGTTCAGGCCGGGATAGGGGAGAAGAAAGGATTCATGTGGGAAGATATCAGCCAGGGCCTAAATTGAAGGTGTCCCAGGAATTGCCTGGTGTGACTGTGGCAAAAAAACTGAACAAACTCAGTCAGCATGGTCGGCCGCTGGGATAGAACCGACAATCTCTCGAATGCTAACCCCAATTGCACACAAACGTGTTTAGAACGTTGATTTTTTTGTTTATTTCGTTGATTGACCTTTATCGGTTGAAAAAAGTACGTTTAATTTTAACTAATAAATCAACAAAGACTTGATATTGCTGATTAGATGTTAATTCTACGTCGATTCAACTGTTATTTTCAACTAAGGTATAAATTTCGTTTCATGAGATTCTTTCTAATTTAATGGAATAAAATTTGTAATTAAAAGCTAACTGAATGCCATTAAGATAAGATAAAATGAATTTTATGGGCGGTAACAGCACTATGGCTTACGCCCGTCCCGATTGAATGCCATTAACTATTATTGTATGTCATTTTTTTTTGCATGTTGGAAACACGTTGAATTTCAATCTATATTCCAACGAAAATATGATTTCGTTGATAGTACGTTAATGTGATGTGTTTTAAACTATTGTATGGAATTGTGCCCTATATTATTTTTTAAGTTAATTGCATAAAAATTGTACTTGAAAGCGAACAGAATTAAATTAATTACGTTTTTCATGTTCTCATTTGCATGTTGAAAACATTGAATTTTAAACTATATTTCAACAAGCATTTAATTACATTAATAGGGTGTTAATGTGAAGTGTTTTTAACTATGACAGAGTTCGCTTTATACGCATTTTCCTAAGGCGACACATTGCACTTACTGAGAAATACAAATTTAATAGCGAAGCGATGGTCAAAGCGTTAAAGAAGGAAAAATGAACATAACAAAGGAAGAAGGAAAGTATTCTTATTCTTACATGATGGTGAAACGACACATCTGGATTTGTAGCGTTGCATTTAAGACTGCCTTTTAATACATATACTGTAAAAGGGTAGTGACTCTCAAGGCAACTTCATGGATGAATGGTAGCGTGTCGACCTACCAATGGCAAATGCAGAACGTTCCAGCTTCGAATCCCACAGCAAACGGTTGGATAATTTACTGTTGGAAAATTGTATCTCATGATGAAAACAACGGACAAAGTGGAGCTAAATGTGTATATCAATAGACAGCAATTATGCTCTGTTTTGTCCAACTTAACCTGTTTCTTCATCGTTCGCTTCTTGATTGCAATCTGTTTCTTCTCAACCATTATTCAACGTCGAAAAGAAATGTGTTGAACAGGCAGACATTTCGGTACATCTACAACGTTAAAATTACGTTTCGGTACTAACATTTAATCCACGTATTTTCAACGTATGTGTGCTATTGGGGAAGCCAACGCTCTACCACTGAGTTACGACAGCTTTGTTTCTCTCTTCACTTGGTGTAAACGAGATTTTAATCTCGTCACATTTTTGTTACTAGTACCGCATGCTAACCTCTGGAAACGTAATGAAAATTACCTTCAAAGAACGACAATGGACAATGTCGAACACAACATGTTACATCGGAAATAGACTTCTCACCACCCTTCGAAGAGGAATGAGACCAATGTCTGACGTACGTTGCGTGATGCATCTTCCATTAAAATACAAAAATAAAGCCTCTTTTACATTCCTTTCATTAATAGAAAATCAACAGGAATCTCGTCCTTCTCTTACACTTTTTCTAATTCAAAAAGACATAATATAGTTTTCGAATCATATTCTCCATTGGAAACACTGCTTCCGAGAAACAGTCGGGCCTGTAAACACGAATGTTTTGGTGATACTAGTTCAGGATTTACTGAACACAGGATCTCTACTGAAAATTCAGGATTTATGTCAAACATAGAAAAATGGAAAAGTTTATCAGTGTATGCCAATCTTTTTTCAATTTCCTGTTTAGAGTGATATTGATAAACGTTATCTGGTTCTATTTTTCGATATGAATGGAAATTACTTCCATAGAATCTTCAGTGTATGCTATTGGTGAATTTTTTTGTAGCATAATCTTATTTGCTGTTGGATTTATAACCAAAATGGTTGGGTTATCCACTGGTATTTTCATTGTTAACGCTTGAAGACTGTATTTTTCTTTTAAATACTGTAGTATTGTAATGTAAAGAAGTGCTGAGTTAGTTTTGACATTCTTATACATTTTTACCGGAAGATAAAAGTAGGGTTTCGGCTGCACTGTAATATTCGATGTTGCATAGACATTTGAAGTGTTATGTTGTTTTAGTGACATAATTACTGATGGAGCAATGTCTTGTTTTTGTTTGTTTTCTTCCTCAAGAGTGGATTTTCTTGGTTTCGTGTAGAAGGAAATAATATTTCTTTCTAAGTCTATTTGAGCTAAAAAACGTTTTAATAAATCTTGGCCGAATATAGGACTTAGATGGCTATTTTCCATCACTCTAAAGTAATGTGAATAGTATGTTGTACCAATTTTGAATTTTATCAATGCTACATGTTTTAATTCTATCACTTTAATGGCTATGCCTTTTATTTGCGTTTTGTGTGGAATTAATACGATGTTCTTTGGTAGTTCTTGTTTTGGTCAAATTGAAATTGAACTCGCTGTGTCCAAAATTGTAGGAATAGTTCTATCTCCTATGTGTATGTATATTAAGGAACGGTTATTGTCCGTTTCAAAATCCGTATAAACTCTTTTTGGATTGTCTGTGTTACAATTGATATCCACAGGGTTGGACCAATTTGCTTGTGATGTTGCTCTTGTATTGTTCGCCCGCTCGCCTTCTGATGGGACGGGCGACGCTACTCCTTTCCCTGATCACTTTCATTTTTGTTGTACCAACAAATATGAGAGTTGTGTCCAGGCTTATGACACACTGAACAAACGATAATCGTACCACTTGTATTGTTTTGGTTATCTTCTTTCTTCTTATATTCATTTTGCTGGCCATTGTTTTTACTTTTATTATTATAAGAATCTTTGCCCTTCTTTTTATATGGCGGTTTATAAGAAGCGTTCTTCGCTATAGTTAGAGACAATTCTGCTAACTTGTTTGTAATGCTTTCCAAGTTGGACTGAAGGTGAACACTTTGGTTAGGATGTGTCATATTAGGTTTTACTTGTTCAATTTGGTAAGCTGAATTAGTAATGGCATGTTTGATAGGTACTTGGCCATATGCCGTTGGTTGTGCACTATAGAATGAAAGAATTGGAGGTTGTGGTATGGTCTGGTTAGACTGATACACTTTCATTTGGTAGGTTGGATTTTGCTGAAAGGTTTGATTCATAGGTTCATATCCCGGGAGTTCAGGCTCCCCTTGAGAAAGATCAATGATCAGTTTTTGCGTAGTCCAGGGATGTAACGTGTGCATACTGGAACATTGTTGGTTGTAATTTTGATTAGGTATCTGATTGTATTTAGGATAATTTGGTTGTTGTCTAAAATTTTGTTGGTTTACATCTTGGTAAGGCTAATTTTGAGGGTTTGAATTTTGTATACTAAAACTTGGATTTTGAGGATAGGTTTGTGTCCTATATGGATTATGCATTATTTGACTGAGTATTTAACTCTTCCAATTTCTGAACACTTTTTCTACATAATTTATTTTTCTCATTGTCCTGAGATTTTTCTAGGGCTATCTTTTTAAGAAAGTTCATTTGTAGTCCCAATGATAAATAATGGACTTTGGACACTTCTGTACATTTTGGAAGATTGTGCCAGATGGCCCTTAATTTTCGGAGAAAATATGCATCTATGGATTCTTCTGGATAATGCTGTACCAGATTAATCTCCATTTTAGCCTTATATTGAGGAAGTCTAGGATGACTTAGGTTAGTAAGTTTCTCCTTTATCATTCCTATCAATTGGTCTAGGACTTGCAATTGAAAAGTAAGATCTAACGCGACATCCTAGAGATATATTGGAAGAATCTACCTTTTTCTCATTTGCTCATCCTTGCAAATTGGCTAAGTGTTCGAATAACATGAAGAAGCGGTCGGGATCTTCATTTATTGTTCCCGAGTACTTAGTTAAGTGCGGTCAATTGAAAGATGGTTTAGTGGCATTTTGCTTTCTTCGTCCGAACTATTTTCTTTGCCTGAATTATCTAAACTGTTTCGTCCTGTTCTTTTCCCGGAAAGAGTTATTGGCATTTAATCATGAATGATTTTATATACTCTGCTTTTGTTTAAAAGAACAATTGATATCTAGAATAATTTATTGAAACGTAACTTGGTATTCCTTGAGTCCGTCCTGTTGTGAGCTCCAAAAGCAGATTCCAGTTCCTCCTTATGGGATTTAATATTTGTCTCCTGCCTGACCGTTCTCAACCTAGTCAATTTGGCATAGGTTGTGTCAGCTGATTGATAATAATCCAAGTATGTCTTCTTGAAATGATCGTAATCCTTGGAACGGACTTAGCTTAAATTGAACCAGGAGAGAGCTGATTTCTGCAATACGAAGAGTAAGATATCTAAATATAGTTTATTGATGTTTTGATCTGTTCCACTGCTGGATTGGCCTCTAGGATCAGTGACTGACATTTCGGCGCAACTGCGCTTTAATTTCTTGCTATGATGAATCCTTCTGCGCTTTAGCCTCTTGCTGTAATTAATCCATCTGCGCTCTAATTTCTTGCCGTGATGAATCCAACTGCTCTTTAATTTCTTGCTGTGATGAATCAATTTGTGCTTGAAGTTCCTTTTGGGATGGCTCCATTTTTGCTTGAAGTACTTTCCTTTTGAGATGACTCCATTTGTGCTTGAAATTCATTTTGGGATGAGTCCATCTTCTTCAAAAAAAAGGGTAAACATTTGCTCTGTTGACGTAAAAGCAGACTTCGAATCAGGCACAATCGGTTTGGCTGTCTTACCACAACAGGAAGAATACTTCCAGCATAGATGATCGGGTGTAGAATCGTAAATCCCTTTGTTGCTCCCATTCTTCTAGACTGATTCCACTACGCACTTGGTAAAACCATTGATCACACCCTACACACTGGATGCCTTTGTCATCCTTAGAAGGTTCTTCACAGCATACGTACTTGTCTTTCTGACTTATCACACTAGTGCCTTCACTTAGTAAAGATGTCCTCTTCTTTTCCACTCTCTCTGACATGGTGCCTACTTCCTTTCCTTTCTCACGAACGACATTTCATTAACCAACAGTTCACATACGTGGTTGGCGGTAACGCTTTCGCCGGTACAAAAAAAAACAACAAAAAAAACCGAAGTTCTTACGTACAATTTTCCACACTATAGATGGCAACACTGAGTCTCATAATCTCTATGTAACAGGTGTCCTCGGTTGGTAGGTAACGCAATGTTGACTCTTCCCAGTGTGAAAATATGTAGTCTACAAAACTTTGTATTCCGGGGATATAACGAAGACAATAGGAAATACTTAAGATGTTTCCAATCTGACCCGAATGTCAACTACCGCAAGAATCCTGAGTAAATGGATATCACTGCCATACGAATTCGTGGTACAAACCGCAAACATCCATATAGTATGTTCCACACAACATATGAAAAAAAATCACTGATCCAGGAAGCGCCGAATGGGCATTCACTAGTTAGGAATTTTTTTTTTGGTGTTGGAATAGGATTCCAGGCTTGAAGAAAAGCGCTACCTTTTTCACTTGTTAAAGGTATATTTAAAGTGATCTGCACAATCTAACAGGAGTTACATACCCGTCTGGGTCATTAAATAATGTTACATAACTTATAGCAAGTATGCAAATTATTATGCACGAACATGATTAAATGTGTCCTTAACTTTATATTTTTTCTTATAAAATCAATATATGAATTCTTATTAATCATCACAAATTTTTCGCTGTTCTGTCCATTATAAATACTAAAAGTCAATGAGAGTAAGTGAAGAGCGTGTGAGGCACCTATATTTCACTTGCGTAACGAACTCTCACACACGACAAATTTATCTCACTCACTGCCACTAGTTCACGTTAACCCGTACCAAATATAACAGTGGGCTACACGGTTATAAGCCGTAGCTAAGTTAGTAGATCGTTGGCTTCGTATTCGATAAGTCCTAGGTTGGATCCTCTCGGCGGCCATTCTGACAGATTTATCAAGGTTATCCTCAGCAACACAAAGTGAATGTAGGGATTGTGCTTTGAAAATAGGTCTTGGTGGAATTTTTTCCTACATTCTCACCCCCTCGTATTCTGACCTCAAATGGCATTAAAGTTCTATTGAACACGTACGTATATAACTAATTAGAAATGTGCTTGTATAACTACATTCTACTCAAGAATAAAAGTTCAAAGAAATGAATGTCTAAAAAGTGAACAGTTTTATTTAATGCAATGCATTTAGGTAGTGAGCATCTATCCCCAACCTTAACGATAATACACCTCTCTTTCGGCCACACATACCTAGGTATCACTACTTTGTGGTACCGTATATGCAAGTACTTGTAGGTCAAAATTACCCAACTCAAGTGCATTTGCTCCTTGGTCATGGAGTTTTAACTCGACCCTAAACTGGTCCAAACATTTGGGAGGCTAACGTGAAGATGGGTCCCCAAATTTTGGACACCCCTCTCTCCTTTATTTGACTGGCCAGCCCAATCGAATACTACCTGACCCGGGAAATATATCTTTGTTTCTTTAACACCTCGGAAGCTATCGTGAAGTTGGGCCCCAAATTTCGACACCCCGATCTCTATCTGACGGGCTCAAAAGCTGAAATTGGGTAGCCCAAACCCCCCAAATTGAGTACTACCTGCCGCAAGTAATATCTCGTCTGGACGAAACATCTGTGAGGCTAGCTTGAAGATACGTTCTCAAATTTTGGACACGCCTATTTCCTTTATTTTACTGGCCCTAGCCCAAATTGAGTACTACCTGGCTAAGTAATATCTCGCCTGGCTCAAACATCTGGGTGGCTAACGTGAAGATGGATCCCCAAACCTTGAACCCCCTATCTCCTTTATTTGACTAGTCCAAAAGCTGAAAGTGACTAGCCCAAATTGAGTACTACATGGCCTCGCGTGGTCCAAACACCTGGACCTTCGAATGTGGACCCGTTATCTCCTTTATTTGACTGGACCAACAGTTGGAAGTGGCTAGCCCAACCAGCCCAAACATTTCGGGGACTGAGTGAAGTTAGCCCCACAAACTTTGGATAGCCCTATTTCCTTTATATGAGATTGGTCCAAAGTTAGCCCCCCAAACTTTGGATACCCCTATCTCCTTTATTTGACTGGTCCAAAAGTTGAAAGTGGCTAGCCCAACCAGCCCAAACTGAGTGAGTACAGCTGGCCCAAGTAATATCGCGTTGCCCAAACATTTTGGGGGGTAGCGTGAAGTTAGCTCCAAAGTTTGGACACCTCTACCCTCCTTTATTTGACTGGCTCGAAAGCTGAAATTAGCTACCCCAAACATCCCAAATTGAGTACTACCTGGCCCAAACTTTTGAGGGGGATGCGTGAAGTTAGCCCCCCAAACTTTGGATAGCCCTATTTCCTTTATATGACTGGTACAAAGTTAGTCCCCAAACTTTGGACACCCCTATCTCATTTAGTTGACTGTCCACAAGCTGAAAGTGGCTAGCCCAATCAGCCCAAACTGAGTACTAGCTGGCCCAAACACTTGGGCGGCCAACTTCACACACGTGAATTTCTCTATTTTCCAAGTATGTATGTGGACTCACAATTCACAAATCGCTGTGAAAATTCCGATAAAATGTATACCATTCTGAAGACACAAAGCAATAGTAGTATTCTTCGTGCTGTTAAAGTATTATTTTTAAAGAGAAGAAAATTGATTATGTAGAACTGTTACTTAATTTGTCCACTACAAAATACTGTACGTACAATCGTACGTATCATAAATTTAGTCAAAACTTCATTATATACTAAGATTAGAGATTTCGGAAGACATTTGCTTCATATATGTAACTTTATGATTGAATGTACAAATAAATGTTCTCTTCTCCATTAAGCAGCAAGATATTATCACTACGTAGTGTAGCAGAGGAGTGTCTATTTTCTGCCTATGGCATACGAGGGTCCCTATTTACTGTTTTGCATTTTATAAAATCGTAAGCATTTCAACGATTTACGAGTCCTATTAAATCATAACGGAAAGAGTTCAATGAGGCTACTTTCTTCAGCAGCAACACTGGAGTGATTCTGGAGTCTTTTCATAAAGAAATGGACTAACAGCTAGAACCCGGTTTGCCAAATCACTCATCATAGAGTCCTAACCTAGCTTTCTATTTCCAAAAATCATAGAAAAGTTCACGGATTAGTTTCGTAACTTCTGAAGCTAGGATTGCGACTTACGAGGAAAATTCCTAAAGGAAGAGTTCGATTTGCCGGAGGGGGTGTCCTGGTGCCTGAGAATTTAATTCCCGGTTGCTGATTCCGAATATCATCCCAATCAGGGATAAAATCTTTGTATTTCTACCCAAACAGGTAGTGAGGTTGAAATTTACAAGCAACCATAATTTCAGGACCCCCCTCCCACGTAATTTTTTATAACAAATCGAACACTGGCTGAGTCAATGCTTTTATGATTGATTCCGGAGGATACAAGTGGGTAGGATTCCTAGGGAAGCTGGCAATATTTTGGAAATAACCACGTCGCGTTGGCTAGTAAGTTTCATTCATAATTTAATCCGGAAAAATTATCGGGACACTTGTACATTTCTATAAAAAAAAAAGTGACAAAGCAAAATTTGAGAAAAATAAAGTCTTTTAAATATTTCTTTATTATACAGTATATGAAAATAAACGATTACACACAATTCTCACTGACATAATCTATATCTATCACATTCTCATGAGAAACAATTTTATGGCAGCATCATAAATACATTGTGAAGACGAACCTAATATGGCACTTTTCAAGGAAGATACCTTCTTCTGCAAGGAAAGCAGAGAAACAACTATTGTTATTGTACTCTCATTCGATAACATGCATCAAACCCAATACAAAATACATATATAAAAAGATTTAATTCATAAACAATGCATTGCAAGAGTATGCATAAAATAATGTTATTAACCACAGCAATGTGTACGGAGCGCATACACAGAAATGTCGGAATATAGAAATACGTGAAACAAACTGATTAAATCCAAACATACTACCTTATTCTCTTTAAGTTGTATTTAAAAATGATAGGACTGATTATAATGTTAATCAATTTACATGCTTATTTATGTTCTTTGATTCCGATCCTTTTAACTGGAAATAAAAGTATCTCTGATATATCTGTAAACTTGTGGAACCGACATTTCTATGATCTACAACTGAAAAAAATAGAACTTTTAAAAACGTAAGTGAAACATCAATCATGCTTTTTTTTCATGATGCATAATTCGGCACATTCGGACAATATGTACTCATACTTAAAATGTTCACTCGCAAAACAATGTGACAATACTTTGAAGGAAACGATTAGTTTGAAGACTTTATCTTAACTCAGTTCCGAAAGCGTGATTTGCACATTCAAGAGATATACAATTATAGGAGTTCAAATGGAACAACTGCAATCAACTATTTAAAACAGCAGTGATCCAGTGGAGTATCAAATCTTTCATGTTTCACGTTGAAATCCCCTAAGGCTATTAGTAAAAGTAAATTCAAGTGGAGTCACTAACTGGTTAAACCATTTATCGGCAATCCGCGGCAGCTTTATCTGCAGTCAGCGGAAGATTTTGTCCAAAGTATTATATGTGGCCCTTCATCACGTGTATATTGCTTGTACAGCTTATATTACATAACTCGCTTCTAATGTTTAAGGATGATTTAAAAAATGATTCTGAATACTTTGAAGTTGAAAAATTCTTGCAATAAAAAGTGTATTTCGATATCCTGCGTATTTTTAAAAGTTCGTTCCAATTTCGTGTAGCACTTATACGAAGAATCAATTTTAATGTTCATCATACCACAACACTAAAGTTATGAAATGTTCCACTTGTTTCCTTTAATCTATTGATTTCTTGTCTCCTTTATAACTAATGAACGATTTTAATTTCGATACATAAATATTGGGTTGGTGCAATTCAAATGACTTGCAAATGTGTGTCATTTATGATGCTAAATGTTACACAGCAATAAATCAAAACTACCTAGTCAGGCAAAGTAAACTACTTCCGCATCGATACACTTTTGTCATCATTCTGCCAACGGATACCACGGAAAAAGAAATCTGGATTATAACATGAGAGGAAGTTGTCAACCGCATGCCTGATCTCTCTATCGCTAGCAATTCTTTTCGTCAACAAATGAGGAAAATGGCGGTACTGGGAGATAAGTACGGGGGTTACGATGGATGAGGACGGGTTTTATACTGAAATTCACCAAGAGTCTGCAAAGTCTTTCTTTTCTGCGATGTGTGCACTTGCATTGTCATGCAACATAAGAAGAATATGTCCGCTGACTACTGCAGGATACCTGAGGATAAATCTGTGCAATTCAAGATTGTAACGATCAACGGTAATAATCTCGCCACGACGGAGGATGACACGATAAATCATTCATGCTAAAGTAGACCACCACACAAGCAGCACCAGCACCTTTACTTTGTGGATTTGGACAGCGCCCTAAACGTTGATTCCTAACTACACACTGTGCTGATCGTTGTACTATATTAATTCTGGCATCAGACGATGCAGAAATATTTTCTATTTATTCCTCAGACTAACAGAACTACACACTTCCCAACGGCGAGCCTTGTTTACCAGTGTTAACTCGTGTGGCACTTTTTCACCTTACCAATGGCGCTGAAGCGCCTAGATAGTGTATACTAAGCTTATCTGCAATTGTATGATTAACCGTGGATCAGCTTCAATGGTATTATTTAGGAGTTCATTTGGAACTGTTGTCGGTCGGCGGCAACGGGGCTGATTTTCCCGTGGTGTATCGCCAGAACATTTCTCATGCCATCCCCGTATGGTGCTTTCATTAGCCATTTCTGCTCCAAATGCAATGTTAATATGTTACTTGCCGTAAATCGTCTCAGTTTAAACTCATACATGGAAAACACTCGCAACTCTGTGTCTTTGATGGTTCACCCTGGTAAGGTCTTTTTCAACAGCGTTGGCCTGCTGACGGACTGAATAGTACAACCTGTCCTGCAAGTACTGATGATGTTAGTCATGTTACATAGCACGATTGCCTTTGGTGGACCAATATCTGTGGTCGGCACGGCATGCTTCTACCACACGTGCAACCACACTTGAATTGCGCCAAACCAATATTTGTATTTGGTTATGGTGAGATTTCCCTGAGATTTACAGATTTATAAAATTCCTTAAGTATTCCAGGTTTTCCAGGACGGCAGACACCCTGCCATGTGAAATAATAAATAAAAAAATAATCTGAGAACAATGATAAAAAGTCAAACTTCGTACAGAGTGAAACTACGAAATAGATGTCTCCACAAACGGTAAGTCGGAACCAAAAAGTGATAAACATGGCGATTTGCATATTGGAACAAAGTCCTTTGTAAATTAGTAAGCTCTCACATAATATTGTACTATTCCACTGTTGGTATAGTATTAACGTGAAAAGAAGACAAATAAAAATAGAAAAGATACTTCCCATTCCCGTATACTAGATCGAGTGAAACACTACTTTAGGAACTGAGTTACTTAATTGTAACATGCAACAAGAGTTTCGATTTTTTTTCTATACTGAACGAAAATAAAATTTACGAACAAATCTACAATTTCTGTCTCACAATGGTTATTAAAAGCAACAAAAGAAAGTAATGTGAATTTTGAAAAATGAACAATTTATTAAGGTAATGCACATAGAGAAAGGAAAAAACCGATGATACTACAAAAATTAACTTTTTTTTTACCGGCACATTTTTTAAACTAATGAGATAACTCATTTTCCACGTGAAAAACTCACGCAAATTTCGTAGGAAAATTACTGTCAAAAACAAAATATAACCGACTATCATAAAATATGGCCAGTTCATCCAGTTAATTTCAAGGAATTCCTTGAATATGACACGCAAATTTAATCTGTACCATACTAGATCTTACGCGCACACACTCACACATACACAAATAATAAACTGAGAATTATATATATAAACTCTTATACATAAATATTTCTATCACATTTGTTTTTTTTCAAAAAATGACAGTCTGATAATATAAACTTTCACACACAGAAATCTTTAATACATAATGGCTTATGTTACTTAGAAATTATCTTTTAAACTGTTTTTCGCTATTAAATCAGGCTACATACAACTTACTAATATTCTATAATCACATACACACTTCTTCTTTTTACCGTCACCTTAACTTCAACATTCTCTCTATACAACTACATACACATTATAAAAAGCTGAGGTAGATTTCCCCACAGCGCAATACAATAATGAAATGACTAGTAAGCACTGGCAACAGTCTTTGAACACATCTTAAATATTTTCAGTGAAAAAAAAACAAAAAAAAAAAAAACAACACTGCGTGAGTTCATTTCTTCATGGAACGTAGTATATTTGTAAGCGTATGCAAACAGACAAAACCCATTGTATCATGGAAAGACAGTAATACTTTATAATATATGACACTGATTTGATTCGAATTAGAACAATTACCAGTGCTTCATATTTTCATATGTGACAATGATTAACCACCAATGCGTTATCTTTCTTGGGTGCAGATTCTGTTATAAAAATTTCACAATTGGCATTCGAGGGTTCTAAGAAAGTAGAGTAATAATTATTTTATGATGTTCTCCGTTCCTAATGTAAAATCCACTACTATGATTAAAGTGGAGAATACAATATTCAATTGAAGTATCTTTAGATTAGAGAATAGGAAAGTCCGAACTACATATAAAGGAACAAAAGTAAGCGAGAAAGAACAAAAGTAAATTACTTTGCACAGATTCTTTGCACTTCCAGATCACTCGGGCTTCTAACTTCTGAAACCCACGAACTTGAACCATTTAGTCAAAGTCAAACTAATTCGGCACTCTCTGACAGATAAAGGGTCATTCCACATGAAATACACAGATCTTAAAAATAAATGGAACCTGCATTATTATTATTTTAATTTGTGAAAATTTGCACATTCATTCTATCATGTTAACAGAGACGAAATTTAGATTTACAGTTTGTTTCCTCTTACCATTCGATCGTAGTAGCCATTTTTCATCGGGCATGTGTGCGTCGTTGAGCGTTTACAGAGCTATGCTGAAAGCTGTATTGCAAAACGTATAGCAAAGTTATAAAACTAGGAATGGTGTCATTGCGATAGTACAGGAATAGACTGTTTTATAAAATTGATATTTAAAAGATACTAAGTTTCATGGCAATATGACGGTGCGTTGCTTTTGATATGCGGGATTGCTTGGTTGTGAAAATTTGGTAATATTTTAAATACACTTGTACTGGATATTTTCACTTGAAATTTGTAGCAGTGTATCTCAGTGTGTTGAATATCAACCGTAAAGTGTAACTTTGGAAATATTTTATTTCCTTCTAAGTGAAAAATGTGTTCGAAGTTGCTAGAATTGAAAAATTGTCACTGTTGAAGCTCACAAAAAGCGATGTAGGGGACGACGGATTAAAAATCCGAAAATAATACAGACAATATTGCTTTGTAACAGACTTCGAAAGCATGTTTCTCTTATTAAACCCTGGCTGTGACAAAATTTTAAAGTAGGGAGAAAATTCAACTGTGCGAGGAATCACCTAGGCTTAAAAGTAAGTACTAACAGACGGCAGTATAATAATTTGATGATATTGAGCTGTCATATACGGGGTTTGACTGTATACATTTTTCTTTTAGTTTTTATTATAATTATTAAATTTAATCTTGATTGATTAACACTCCTTCTACCTGCCCAGCTAGTTTAAAAAATTTAGAAACAAGACGTCATTTATAAATATAAATATGTATAAAATTTTATTGTGTATTTCGTGGGAATATTATTTGTTATAATTTTTGGAAAGGAGATATTTCTTGGTTATTCATTTCTATTTGTGTTGGGTAAACAGCGAACTGACTGAGAAGGATAGGTCAAGTTCAACATACGTTAATGTCTTTTCAGATAGAAGGAAGTGACATGAGTTTTTCTTGGTTTTTGTTGATTCTGTGTTCTCTTTCAAATGTACTCTCATTTCCTTTTTGTTATTTTTAAGCACCAGAAAGGCTGTACTCTTCATCGAAAGCTCATACACTTAGAGAATGAATGAATAGATCTTTTGTTCCGTAACAGCGCCTTGTGCGAGGTTACTAAGTCACGCTGATGAGACGTAAGTCTAGTGTTTGTACATGTGATGTGTGGGTAAGCAACGTGACAAAGAATTAGTAATAAACGGTTGCGTGTAGATTCCAATGTACAAAATAAAGAAGTTATTAAAAATACTTGGTAGGAGAAAATTGTCACATTCTTCTGTCTAAAGTGTTTAAACTAACATCTATTTTGGGTCTCTGATCTCTGACTACAGACTTCGTATTTTATATTGTAGCAACATTTTCTAAGTCCATCGAAGTTGTGACTTAGTCAAATTTTGAGTCAGAGAAAGGTTGTATTTCATTCTAAGCAGGCACAATCTTGACTTTACTAAGCTATCGAGGCTTCCAAGTCTAGAAGCGAATTGTGTACTGAAATATTGTTAAGTTACTGTATCAAAACTCTGTGCTAACTTAATAAATTGGATTTTGGAAGAAAATTTAATTCTTTATGACGAACCTACGCAGGTCGCAATTCTTCCTTGGATAGCTGAAGCGACCGATTCTATTAATCATATAACAGAGCTAATAAAGTAATCAAATCTACACGCCAATCCATTTTATTTCATAATCAGTCAAGTGGACACAAATAAACAGTGATGAGGATTTTAGTTCAAGCATATCATCATCAAGATATCCACGTTAATTAATTAATTAAAATGCTATTAACGTCATAAGCAAGCTGATGGGCTTCTAAGGACGGGACCTAAAGTTTTGTTAAGTGGGGCTCGACACAAAGCACCCCGTTCAAGTAACCTCGTACACTGGAAGCGAGCGCGCTAACCTCTCGGCCACCCAGAGGTCACATATATATTGTGTTCTATATGTATTATCTACCTTATTACGTCAATCTATATTTGATTCTTTAGTCTTTACAACACTGATTCGTGTAAGACTCTTGAGATGTAGTTGATCAAACTCTTGAACTAGTGAAGATTTTCATCACTATTTATTTTCCTTAAACTAACAATTTGGAAATAGCATTTTAAATTACAATTTCTGTTTCACTTGACTGATTATGAAATAAAATGTGTAATATATTACATTATTAGCACAATCTACATAATATTGTTATAGCAACGTCAATTAATACTTACCTTTTACACGTTAAACAAACCTAGACTATTGCTCGCATAATTGGACTTTTTTTTCTCTATTTTAAACTTCTGTCCCATCCAAAGGGGTTTAAATAACCAAATGAAAACAAATGCACTCGAAGGTCGCCACAAATCAACACTGACTGATTTATTTTAAGATTTTTCTCTCTCCCTACATCACTTTTAGTGACCTGGAACAGTGACTTTTTTTCAATTCTAGCAACTTCCGACACATTTCTCACTTAGAAGGAAATAAAATATTTCCAAAGTTACTTTTTACGATAGATATTCAAAACACTGAGATACACTACTACAAATTTCAGGTTAAAATATCCAGTACAAGTATATTAAAATTATTATTAAAGTTGCACACAATCAAGCAATCCGTATATCAAAAGCGGCGCGCCGCCATATTGCCACGAAACTTTGTATCTTCCAAACACAAATTTAATATGACAGTCTATTCCCGTACTATCGCAATGACACCAATCCTAGATTTATAACTTTGCTGTATGTTCTGTAATACAGGTTTAAGCAAAGTTCTGTAAACGCTCCATGACGCACCCATGCCCGATGAAAAATGGCTACTACGATCGAATGGTAAGAGGAAACAAACTGTAATCTACATTTCGTCTCAGTTAATGATATAATGAATGTGAAAATTTTCACAAATAAAAAAAGTGCAGGTTCCATTTATTTTTAAGATTTGTCGACTTCATACGGAATGAGTCTTAATCGATATTAACAACATGTCAAAATTTCCCCACAAGACATGATTCATTTTCCAACACTGTCCTAATCTGAGGAATATTTTGGTCTGTATAAATGCAAACCCATTTTCCACCAGTCCATGTTTATCTCAAACTATCCATTAGTATTGCCGTTAAGAACTTTATTTTATATCCCCAAAGATATTAAAAATTCTCCATACACCATACACACTGAATAGCCAAACTCCCTGATTTGAATAAACTGCAGTGCATTCAATGTGGGAGGATCAAGCGGATCTTTAACAACAGCCTAGCTTTCTCTCATAAACAAACCATAATTATGATCTAATTTCTGCTTTTAGAATATATCAATTTGACTTCATGCTGCTGTGATCCACAGTCCACCTCTAACCACAAACACATTTACACGCAACCTGCCTGCCAAAACCTTTAAAAATAGCCCACCAGTTTTGTTCCTCTCCCTCTAAACACCTTTACCAATCTCGTTTCATCTTGTATCATATTTTCCAAACGCTACTTATTTCTGTCTTAAAGTCCACTGATCTCCTTTCCTAAATTTCCAACATAAAACATCTCGCCCCATTAAATGCATTTTATTTGATCTCTTTCTTACGACTTATTTTCTTTTTTTTTAAGACCTTTTCTCTTCGATATGTCACAGGAAATTGCTCCTGCTACTTAACATTTCATTGTCAAAATCTTTAGTAAACTTTATTTTGTATGGGCCATTTTAGAATCTTTTGACTTTGGCACGTTACGATTGTGGGTGCAATGCTTGTTAAAATCCAAAAACATCCATGCCCTGGCGGGATTCGCACCTGCAGTCTTAAAGACGCTGGTCACACCACACGACTACTTCGGTCGGCCTTTTCATTGCCAACACAAAAAGTTATCACTTGAACCATAATTACATTTGTCATCTCTGACGTAATCATACGCACTATTAGATCTAGTATTCAGTTATCGCTTTTAACTACACAACATGTGATTAATTTTGACTGAAGACAGAGCCAAACTTCCGAACACTGCATTTTTCGGTGAGTTTGTAAAATGTTCTAAATTCAAATTTTACACATTTATATTTATTTCAGAAGTGTATCAAGTCAAAAACATGTTCAATTGCTTTAAAACTAAATTTTTTGGCTTGACAACGCAGCTTTAACCTGAGGGAGCCTTTCGTTCAGAAAGGGTTAAAGCGTGCCGGAGCCTTTCGTTACATGTTGAAACAGAACTTCACAACTTTCTTAATTCAAGTAACTTCCCAATTGGAATCAAAATGCTAGATCAATAGATCTCAGGGAACCCAGAACCATTCCAGATAAAGCGAGAGCGACAACCAGTTCGCTAATCAGATTTTGAACTTGAATTTATTTATGGCCTTTACGCAACTTTGGCTCACACCGACAAAGCAGCTTTTACCAAAGCAAAATTGAATTTCGTACTGTCATATCCATGAAAAACGAGAAGATAATTCCAATAAAAATATTCCAAGTTCAGTTTATATAACACTAAACATACGCCATTTCCTTTTTACAAAAACAACTCGTAGACACTAGATCCAATCAAGCTCTTAACCTTGCACTGTCATTTGTAGGAGGGAGGGCATTCCCTGGTACTGGACTCAGTTACTCTTTTGTAACTTTTTTCCACTAACATACATCTTCTGCGTTACTCATGCAAACTGATGTTCTAAGTACGATCTAAATTGATTATCTGGTCTCAAAGTTGTAAACTTCATTTTTGGTCTACAGAGAGTATAGATTATTATTTACTGCAGTGTACACTCAACTTGTTTCGGATCCGCTTTCTTCAGAAGAACTAATAGCGCAATTGATGTATTTTGAATGGTTTGTGGCTTTGTTCTTGTGGCAACAACTGTAATACAAGTGCAACAGAAACTAGTCAATTAGTAATTATTTAGATCTTATTAATGCATCAGAGTGCAGTGGGAATTTTTGACAGCGTTATCGCGCCATTGAGTTATGAAACTAAGAGAAGGTAGGTGGTATGCTAAGTAGAAATTTCAAAAAGTGGGATATGCTCGTATATACCCTCACTTCGAACACTGTTTCTACCACAGCTACATGTATTAAAGCTCGCTAGGAACACAGATATGGAATTAAATTTAGTGCACATCAATCATTTCCCCCAACCTTTTCCGAACCTTGTTAATATTTAATATTTACCCTAGCTTTTGGCTTCACGTAAGTACATGGGAAGAAGACGACGAAATAAAGAGATAACAAAAGAGAAGTGAACTATGAAGAAAACCAAACATCAGACACACGAAAATAAAAAAAACTAACAAGAAGAAAAGTGTACATATAAAATTCTTGGTACAAACACTCGATTGTGTTCTTTTTACTAATAGATAAGATTGTTAAGTATGAGCAAAACAGCAACTTCTATACACGCTAGTTCGGCATCTGACCCAAAAAGGAAAAACAAAACACCTCCGAAACTTTTAACAAAATACACAAACTGTACTTCAACGGATACAAACCTTCACTGAATATGATCCAGAGTCAGATCACTTATCACTATTATCACCGAGTAACGAAAAGTAATACAGAGATACTTTACTGGTACAATCCAGAATAACATGAAGATTCGCCTGCTGCTGTTAACTCGTTCAACTTTTTGAATGCATTATATAATAAAGAAATTATATAATAAAAATCGATATTTTTAACAACTGTTTGGTTCAAAATCGTCTCATCCAATAAAATATTTTCTTGTATATAAAATATGAATGTTATTTTTTCACACGTTCATTAATGATAACATAACATTTCACATCAATCTTACTCCCCACAGTTCTCAGACTTTACTATTTGCCATGAACGCAGGTTATACAATAGAGAACTGCTACATTCTAGCAGGACATTAAATGCACTTCAACCATTATCATGATACAGTAATGTAGGTAAATAGTCTTGAATGGCACTCAAATGTTTAAGAGCAAACACAGGAAGTATTTATGTACAAAAAAGGCAAAACATGGAAGAAAAATGACTTCACGTGACAAAATATGGAAGTCATAATTGATTTGAAAGCACTCTTCTAATAAATATCACACTTATTTTAAAAATAATAAATAACACGCGATATAGTATAGGAGCACACATTTACAGAGGCACTCAAAGCACTTATTTAAAATATATTTCTTACTTTTCTTCCTCAATACGCAACCACTCGTATCAAATATTCATTTAAATACATATTTATATTACATGACACTGGGATTAAATGTTACTATGTAGCCCAATTCGTTTCAGGAAAGACTTTGCCCATGTCGAATTCAATTTTATTGGCCCACCATATTCCTCCAGTAATGTAGGTTCATATTGCATAAGAACTTGTTTGGCAGTTGCAATTGCTAAGAACGAAGAAACTTTTTCTCCAGATTTTACCAGTTCACGTATACACTCCTGAACTACTTCATCATATTTACCTAACCTCATTGGCCTTCCCCGAGGCGCGAACCCGAGTGCTGTCACTTCCTTCTCCCCTCTTACTCTCTTGATCCAATACTTGTCTTTCAGACCCCTAATCGTGCTTTCCGGTATCTCATGTCCAAGCAGATCTTTAAAATACTGTGCGGCCTTTTGATTTCCATGTTCAGCTGCGTATCGTCCAATCTCCGCTCGAAGTTCAGGACTATAAGATGCATAATTTCCCCGCTTCAGGCCACTGATTTTTTTACTTTTCTTTGTACTTGGTTGTCCATCTTCACTATCACTGCTACGTCTCTCCACCTGTTGTTGTTGCTTCTGCTGCTGCTGTTGTGGAGGTGGTTGTTGCTGTTCTTCTTCATTCGGACAATCTACTTTAATTACATGAATAATCTGTGGAGACTGTAAGTCAGTGTGATTTCCACTAGGACCCGGCTGAGGTTCAGTTGTTTGTGATTGTTCCTGAACAGCCTGCATCACTACTGGAGTATCAGCATGGATTCTAATGTAACGCAGCGAATTATCAGCCTTCTTAACAATTGTTATGGGTTCATTCATACCCGTTGCGGATGACGTTTCTAACGAAGATGCATCATACGACACGGAAGTGTTGACCGGTTGAACGAACGTGGCATGGATTTCCTGTGATTGTGGCGGTTGTTGTTGCTGCTGCTGTTGAATATGATGCTGTACGTGATGGTGAACTTGCTGTTGGGAATGTTGTTGGTGAACTGTCTGATGTTGCTGTTGAGGAGGAGGTTCTTGTGTATTTTGATGGTGTGGTTTAGGTTGAATCTGGGGATGGGTTAACACATGCTGCAAAACGGAAACTTGTTGTGTATCCAAATTAGTTTGATGAGCTTCTTCTACCTGCTGTGACACTATTTGCTGTTGTGATGAAACTACTACATGATTTGGATGTGTTGAGTTATGGTTCTGGTTAGAACTGTCTGCAATTGTCAAAGTGACGGCTGGAATGTTTGTTTGAGATGAAAGAATACCTGGTGGCAAAACAGATGTTACCATCTGCTGGGAGGGGTGTTGAGGCGGCTGTGCTATAGTGAGGGATACGGACGCAACACTTACCGGAGGAATAGGAACGGCTGTCTGAACAGGTTGGGACTGACAAAACGAAGCATAAGTTTGTTGGAATGCCTGCACATTATTTGCCTGATTAAACGTGTGGTTCTGATTCATAATAACCGATGCTGTCGGCTGTTGATACGAGACTGACGTAGGTACACTGCACTGATTTATAACTGCTGGTTGATGGAATGTGATAGGTCGATTATGATTAACAGGAACTAAATGATTGGCCTGAGAATTAATCGGTATAGTGGAATATGGATGGTTGTAAATAACTGAATTATTCATCTGTGTCATGTTCATTGTAGAAGTGGCTGTGGGATTATTTAACACATTTAAAGACGCTTGAAGGATGTCAACTGTCTGTGATGAGGGTGCAGAGTCTTGCATATTTGAAGTATGTTGTAATTGAATTCCCTGTGTAGACTGTTTCTCCAAATATATTTTTCTAAACTTTCTAACTGTACTTTCTTTTATTGGGAATTGCAATTTCTCCGAAAAATGTTGAATGGCACTCGGAATTCCCCACTGACAAGCATAGCATCCTATTTCCTCCTTCAGCTGAGAGGTATAGGTTTTCTTTTGTTTTCCTAAACCCTTTTTCTCCCCATTTGCATCTGTCCTTCGAGCATCCGGATAGCGCCGTAAGAAATATTTCTTAAATTTCCGAACCAAACCTCTTCTGATATCATGTCCTAATTTTTCACTAAAATTCCGCACTGCGGCATCTACACCGAATTGGAATGCATATTTTCCAATCTCGTCTTTCAACTCTGGCATGTAACTTTTATATATTTTCACAAAGTTTCTCACTGTACTTTCACTCACCTGAGAACCAAGTTTTTCCGAGAAATATCTCATAGCTTCAAAATTGCCATGTTCAATAGCAAACTTAGCAATCTCGTCCCTCAATTCTGGAGTATATTTTTGGTATTTTCCTCTCTTGCACCTTTCTTCCTTTGTCGCAGCCAAGATAGCCCGCACTGTTGCTATTGTACTTGCTGTTAACTCTGCACGTCGACCATCTTTCGGCACTTCCTCCTTCGGTTTCGCATCCGACCACTCTGACTGTGCAAGCGCCAAAAGCCTCTCCGAACCTGTAATGATTAATCAAAGAGAAAAACATGAGAACGCGATACTTGAATAAATAACAAAAAAGAATCTAGCGATCTCCCTCGGTTGATACAATAATAGCTTACTCGCATGATTTCCGTTTTGATTCCTGACTTAGAAGTATATTTACTATTTCTTGTTTCCCTTACTCTCTCATACCATTTCGTCTTTAAAACGCACAAGCAAATAGTAAAATGTAAATCAGAAAAACGATATTATTAGTACTACTAGGCTTACGATACCAAATCTAGTTTATCAATTCTATCTGTAATAACACTCTAATACATAGAATATATGTTTAGTAGTACTTCTCGACAATTAAAAAAAAATACTCTTCATACGGACTAAGACGGGAGGAAGAGACAGTATTTTCACACAACACAACACTAAAGAAAGTATTTACCCCAAAATATCATCGTTAGGGTTCAAACCCAAACTCTGTTCTAGTCGATGTTCCTTCCTTACTTCCTTGATCTAATAATTATCTGGATATACCCTATAGTGAGGTTTCTTCTTTCTTTCTCCCACATTTCCACCCTTCGTCCTTCAGTTTGTTTGCTCAATTGTCTGTCGGTCTTTATTCCTTTATCTACCAACGAAGTGCTTTCACTGTTTATCTTCTTCACAATATACCACCATTTGACTTCTCTGTAACCGAGCTTGTAGTGTTTCACCTCAATGTCTTCTTTTATCTATCGTGTAATTCTTTATTTTAACCCACGAGGCAGCGTTTAAAATACACTAGTACAAAGTGCACTAGGCAGTGATATGTATATATATCACTAGTATAAAGGAAAGCCGATAGGCAATTTAAGGTAAATTTATGAGAAAAATGAAGGAAAATACTTACATCTTATAGTCTCGTATTAGGTCATATACATATTCACATATATACAAGTCGGATTCACGTGAGACAGCGTTCAGAGCGGACGCACCTGACGATTGCTCTCGTGAAAGAACGAAGTGTAGCCATATCATGGGCATTTCTGTAGTGCAGTGGAGGATCCGAATTGGGAGTTTTCACCGAGTTAAGTTCAAAAGATCTGCAGTACTCGGAGAGCAATCCCCAAGCAGTGGAATGACAGGCAAGGCAGTGTGTTTAGCCATTGTGTTGGTGTTATTGTGGATGGGAAATATTGAACGACAGCCTGGCCCATCAAACAAAGACACATTGGAACGGAAGGTAGAGGACATCTTAGAGAAGATCACTAACATGGAACCGGCAATAAGGAAGATAGAAAGCATTGACAACAAAGTCGATAGGATCGAAGCAAAGATGAACCAGTTAGCTTCCCAAGTAAAGGGTTTAGAAGAAGAAGTGTTACATCTCAAAGAAGAAAATGACTCTCTACGCAAGAGGCTGACAGACGTAGAATTGAAAGAAGATTATCTGGAGAACCAAAGCAAAAGAAATAATCTCATATTTCGGAATATAGAAGTACAAAACGACGGTCGTCTATCATGGAAAGACTGTGAAGATGCTGTTAAAGATGTAATAGTGCATAAACTTGGTGTAGAGTTAAATAGTGATGATATTGAAAGGGCGCATTTCTTAAAGGCGGATCGCAAAACATCCGACATAGTGGTAAAGTTTTTAAGATTTACAAAGAAAAAAGAAGTGTTAGACTCTAAGTCTAAAATTAAACATACCAAAATAATTATTCACGAACAGTTTTCATACAAAGTGTCGCAGGAAAGGAAAATATTAACAGAGAAGATGTTGTCTGCACGAAGAGATGGGAAATACGCTACGCTTGTGTTTAACAAACTTAAAATAGATGGAGAAACATTCAAAGCGGACACAGAAAACAATACAGTGTTTAAACTAGGTAGTGTATCAAGAAAGTTGGCGAGTTCAAGTGCAAGTGTTAGTGGCGGTGTTGGTGGTGATAGTGCAAATTTTAATGGAGTTAGCAACACTGTTGAAGATAGCGGCGAGAAAGAAAGGAATGCTCTCGAAAGATGGTTACGCCCCAGGGTACAGAGAGAGGGAGGACGCCAAGGAAGAACGACAGGGGACAAACATTAGGAACCAATAGTTATCACCCCCTGCAGGCAACAGGTGAGTGACATATGCAGTTCCAGAAATGCGAGGTCAGAGGCTTTAAAAATTGGTTGCTTGAACGTTGAAGGCCTGGGAACAAAAATGCAAAACAAAGATTTCGTTCGCTATGCATCAGAATTCCACATTTTTGCTTGTGTTGAGACTTGGGGGAACGAAAACAGTGTATTCCATTTACCGGGATATGCAGTGTACAATAAAACAAAACAAAAAACAAGTAAATACGGGCGTGCCCCTTCGGGCATTTCGGTCTTTGTCAGGGAATCATTTAATAGCATAAGTTCCATTGTAAAAACACAATGTACGGATGTATTGTGGTTAAAGTTATCAAATCCTATTAATCTAGTCTTAGGTGTTGTTTATAATCACCCGCAGAACTCAAAATTCGCAAATGAACATTTCTTTGACGAACTAGAATTAAGCATAGTGCAACTAGAAGATGAGGGAGCGGGTGATATAGTAATTGTGGGTGATTTCAATGCTAGGTCTGGGGAGCTAAAGGAGGAAGTGAACATTGAAACTGATAAATATGATAGAATAGAATTAAATAGTATTGCTTTCTTACCTACAAGGAATAATCAAGATAAAGAACTTAATCGAAATGGGAGAAAACTTATTGACTTTTGTAATGCAAGCAAATTTGTTATTGTGAATGGCAGACTACAGGATGATAAAGAAGGTAAATTCACTTATATAAGTGAGCATGGTTGTAGCTCAATAGATTACTGCGTCAGCGCGCTTCACACATACGATCGAATCGTACGATTTGCGGTTGATGATGATTGATTCTAAACACCAACCGATAACCGTTGAAGTACAAATGGCAGATTACAATACTTTCCTTCAGCGCACAATCGAAACGGACACAATCAGAACAGGAGCAAGTACACAACACATTAAAATTCAAATGGCAGAAAAACAATGAACATAAATTCAAGCAAGTTCTACTCAGTTCTTTAACAAGACTTTATACAATAGGAATCAATGCATATATAAACAACTCAGACATCGAGACGGCAAACTCTATACTGAACAAATTTTTCTATTCTGCGGGTTGATACCACCATAAAGAAAAACAAAAATAAAAATGAATGGTATGATTCGGACTGTGTCACTGCGCGTCATGAGGCGACCATGGAGCTACGTAAGTTCGAACGAAATAGGGTGGACAAAGCTTTGTTGACCGAATATTTAGAGATGCGTAATCGATACAAACAGACATGCAGAAACAGCAAGAAAAAATGGACCGAAATGTGGTTTCAGAACTTACAAGCGGCTTTAAACGAAAGCGATCACAGGGAAATATGGCGAATGATCCGAGGAACTAACTATCAGGGATTACCTAAACATAATATTTCCACACAGGGATGGGAGGGTCACTTTAGCAAAATCCTTGGCAGTATAGATACATGGGAAGCATCACAATCAATACCGACCCAACTGACACAGAAATAGACAGTGAAATATCAATAGCGGAGACGAAAATAGCTATCAAATCTATGAAAAATAACAAGTCAGCGGGGAATGACAAAGTTATAGCAGAGTTTTTTAAACATAGTATACACAATGAAAACTTAATGCACACGTTAACTAGAATGTATAACAAACTGTTTCATGGAGCAGATGTGCCCGCCTCATGGGGAAATGGCATTATTATACCACTATATAAAAAGAAAGGCAATGCTCAAGATCCAAACAACTACTGGGGAATTACACTCTTGCCAGTTATCAGCAAAATCTATACCAAGATACTGGCCACAAGAATTGAGCAATGGGCAGAGTGCTATGATCGTATCTCCCCACTACAAGCAGGTTTCAGAAGGGGCTATAGCACCACGGACAACATAATGGTTATACGTACTCTAATAGACAAGCCGTTGCCAAAGAAACGGGGGAGACTATTTAGCTGTTTCGTCGATTTTGAAAAGGCGTTCGACACTGTAAGTAGGAAAGCTTTATTTTATAAACTGGGTGTGTACGGGATGTCCAAAAGAGCAATATATAGACTCGAACAAATATACAAGCGGGTAGATTTTTGTGTAAGGAATGGCAGTCACATTTCTGCAACGATTCCTTCTCACTTAGGACTACGACAGGGTTGCCAGCTCTCGCCTATTCTATTCAACTTATTTATTAACGACATAGTTGAGAGACTGAACAAAATTGACAGCCACCCACCTCATATACTACAACTACCAATCCCAGTACTACTATATGCTGACGATTTAGTAATAATGTCTCAATCGGTAATTGGATTGCAACGAGCATTAAACACACTCGAAATGTATTGTACAGACTGGAAACTTAGGGTTAATGTGAATAAAACTAAAGTAGTAGTATTTAAAAAAGGACACAAATCAGCAAACGACGAAAGATGGTCATACCAGGGGAAGGACCTAGAAATTGTTAAGAGCTTCAAATATCTAGGAGTAAACTTCTCATACAATGGGGCATGGAATGACCACCAGAAAAGAGTAGCAACCATCACTGATCAAGGCATGTTTATAACACGGAAAACACTGAACAGACATGACAGCGTCCCATGGAAATTAGCCATACGAACGTTTAATACACTACTGCAACCTATACTCCTGTACGGATGCGAAATCTGGGGCACAAATTACGTCGACAAAATAATTAACAAAGCAGGCACGAAATTCGTTAAACAGATTTTGGGGGTAGCCCAATCGGCACCTAACAGTGCAGTGCTGTTAGAAACAGGGAGGTATCCAATAAGCACAGTGGTGAAAACGAGGGTTTTAAAATACTGGTTGTATTTACGGGAAATGAATAGTATGAGGGAAATTCAAAGAAAGTGCTTAGATTATCAAATGAAACACAGAAACAATAACAACTGGTTAATAGGAGTTTTTGAATTCTTAAGGGAAATAAATATGGCCGATCTGATAGACAATAGTAAAGGGCAACCAAAAGAAACGTTCAAATTAATAAAGCAAAAAGTAGAACAACTAGCAATTGAAAATTTAAAAGCGGACTGCAGGAAAAAAATTTCTCTAGAAACATTTATAAAACTTAAAACAAATGACGGTACAGAAGCGTATCTAGAGTTCGGGAGGGAGCAAAGAAGGGCCATCGCAATGTTTCGAATGGGTATTTATAGATGGAAAAGCCCGAAGGATGATGAGGGAAATCGTTTGTGTGCCTTATGTGGTGAATTAGAAACGGAAGAACACATTCTAATTGTATGCAAGCAATTGTGTGAAGCGCGCGTGGGGTCGTGGGGTAAATATCAAGAACATGACCGCGGAATAAGCGAAATTTTAAACACAAAAGACAAAAAAGAGATGGTAGCACTAGCCAAATTCCTACAGAATTTCTTCTCCTTACGAGAAGACGTTCTAAAAGACAGAGAAACTAATACATCCTCTAGTCTCCCATAAAATGTTAGATATATATATTGTATAACATGAACTTAGTATATTTTTTTTTCTGCTATTGTACGGAGAGCAATTGTTACACATGTAAAGATGTATTATGGGTCATATGACCTTCAGTACAACTCAAATAAATTAAATCTAAATCTATATACAAGTCACTACGATATTTCGTGCAAACAGTTGCACATTAGGGTGGGCCAAAAAAATATTTTTTTTCAAGTCGTAATACTGCGGAAAAGTTGCGAGTTGGGGAAACTAAAAAGGGGTAAATAAATAAATAAATAAAATCGGTTCATATCTTCCGGTCGCGCATGTGCTCTAAAGTTTGCCGAAATTCGGAAAAAAAAAAATAAATATATTTTTACGATAATTCTTAATCTTACTTAACTTGTCAATATTTAAATGTAATAGCTATAGTTGACTCTTACTGTTCAAATCGGTTAAGGACTTCCGCTCGCGCAAAAGCTATCAAATCTAACAAATTCCAGCGCTCCTCTCACCGAGCCGCGCCATTGTTCTGTCCGTCTGCATTTATTCCTCGTATTTGATGTGAGTTTCGTTCGCTCTTCCAGTTATTATTATAGCCTTTGCAATTATTTCAATGTTGGTTTTGTGCTATTTCATTTTTGTGTAACTTTGTGACTTACCGGTGATATACTATGGCTGTACCTAAGAAAATCATCACAAGATACGTATTTGATTGCCCTAGATTTGGTACACCAAAAGATTTTTCATCAAACAAAACTGGTGAGGACGTAATTCGGTGTTGTTCACAGGAGAGATACGACTTGGCGCTTAAAGTTAATAATAAAATCGTAAGTTTTTCACAAGTTGCCAGTACAGTAGCTAACAAAATAATTGGTTTGTATCAAAGCATCTATCCCAACGGTTTCAGATAAGAGAATCGTGCAACTTATAAATGCGTTACATGATGAATATTACATACAGCCTACGAAAATCATATACACGGAATAAAAATAAAGATTCGTTTAAGCAAAAATGCTCATTGCTTTTTGACGTAGCAGCTTGCAAATGCCCCATTGTTTTTAATTGCATTTGTAACAAAGCCTCTGATATATGTAAATGCGATACAACTGTCAAGTGTAATTGTGCAAAATCAAATAAAAAATCTGTTATTGAACTAAGGTTTGTTTACTTTTAAGAGTGCACGGAATAGGAAAAACAGGAGGGGTAGACTTGTCTGAAACAAAGAAACTTAATAAATTATTGGAAAGGAGATCGCGTGACAGCCATTTAACTTTGGATGATATTTCAAAACCCTCGTGCTCGCATTCAAATGTAAATGTCGTCGAAAATGACGATGAAGACCACCATCCTTCTAGTAAAGACAGCGATAGCGACGAAGATTTAAAGTGCCAAAAAAAATTTCCTCAAATAATTGGCAGATGAGAATTCAGCTAAAATCTACTGCATTAGTGAGCGATTGTTACGGAGTTTCTGATCGCGCTACTGCTGCAATCGCATCAAGTGTTTTGCACGACGTTGGATTAATTGCCGATTGCGACGTCTCCCATGTTATAGACAAAAACCAAATAAGAAAAGCAAACACAATGTTAGGGCTGATTTGTGTAGTAAATCTGACGAATTTCCACTACAAAACTAATTCAAGAACCTGGTTCAGTCTACATCGGCCATGTTACTCCAACTTCTGGAAGTTCTGAAGATATTGTCACTTCTATTATTTCTTATCTGTCTGATCGAGGTATTTCTCTTGAAAAATTAGTTGTCATAGGATGTGATGGCACTGCTATTAATACATATTGCAAAACCGGTCTGATTCGCCGAATCGAAATACATTTGGGGAAACCATTACAATGGGCAGTTTGCCTTCTCCACTTCAATTCCGCAATCTGTTTCAGTACCTAGACGGTAAATCAACGGGTACGAAATCTTTGAGAGGGCCAATCGGTGAAAAGCTAAGTGGCTGCGAAAAACGTCCAGTGATTGGCTTCAAGAGTATTGACTGTCAGAATCCCACAATAGACAGAAATATACTAAGTAAGGATCAGCAATATTTACTCGATATTTCCACGTGGCGATAAAGCCGGGAAACTGTAACGAGCATTTGGCTGCACGAGATCCTGGCCCCTTGTCACACTCGAGGTGGTTAACAACAGCAAATCGAACTCTCAGATTGTACTTAAGAGAAGAAAGTCCCACACCTGAATTTCAAGAAATAGTTGTATTTATTTTGAAGTCATACATGCCAATGTGGTTTAGCATTAAAACAAGTAAATACTTTACAGAGGGACCAAAACTTATGTACCAATCAATACAATCTTCAAGGTACCTGCCTTAAGATTTACGTATATTGTCGAACTTGTGATCGAACGAAATGGCTTTTTCGCTCATCCAGAAAATTTAATGTTAGCCATGACCCAAGATAATACAAAACACATGAGAGAGCACGGACTTCGACGAATTCTAAAGGCAAGACAGTTAGATCAAAAGAGAAAAACTATCAGAACATTCATGCCGCCGAAACTCAATTTCAAGGCTCAAAACTACTCGGAAATGATTAACTGGATGGACTGTGATTTATCTTCTTCCCCATTATTAAAATATATCAGTGACGATGAGATTAAATCACATATTCAAAGTGACTCAGTCCCTAATTGGGATATAACATTCAAGACATTCCCAGTTCACAAACAGGCAGTTGAACGATGTGTGAAAATCGTGACAAAAGCCTCAAGAAAACAACTCTGCTGTCAAGGTCAACCATGCCTAACTTCGCCCATAAATCAAACTTCAAAGTACCTTCAGCTAAGAATGAGTGAAAACTAGGGATGGTATCGAGACGAGACTGACATCAGTCTAGTTCTCGTCTCGAATTTTTGAAGACCGTCTTGGTCTCGACATGTTAGTCTCGGTCTTGTCTCAAGAATCTCGAAAGACGTCAGACTTTTAAAAATTGGTATCTTTTGACTCATTTAAAATAGGTACGAAGGTTTTTCGATTTTAGTACAAGAATATTAATATGATATTAACATAGTTTGTTACATTGTTAGTTTGAGATTAAGATTGGAATTAAAAAAAAAAAAACATTACTACTTTAAAGTAATAAGCTTTAGTTAGCAAATAAAGAATATCAATAAATGAAAGAGATGAAAATATTTCTGTTATGAAAACGGATCTATGTTATACCACAAATACGAAATTGTTATACGTAACCTTAAAGTTTTGCTATTTCTGAATTATACTTGAATATGCTATTGTAAAAACAGACCTGAGTCACTTTTCTGCTGGTTTTGAATTATTGCTTGTTTCAGGCTCTCTAGGAGTAGACGCATGTTTTGTATCACAAATGGTCCTGAACCAACTACCAGAACTGTAGCATGATAGCTCGAAAAACTATACTTCATATCCTTACTGTGTTAGAGAAGATCGTTTTTGTAGTTTTTCTCGAAACTTGATAAATGTGAGTCGGGTCCCTTTTGTACAGGAAATAATCACATGCAGTGAAAATGCCATTTACCGAACTCCACACGAATTAATTTATTTACAATACTGTTCTTGACTGATTAAAACAATCAATTCACCTGTTCATAGGTATGAATTACAGCTTCACCATACATTGAAGCAAAAAGAAGAGTGAAGTGTGTTCCCGGTAGGCGTTACTTTCAAATAACAGCGTATTGCGAATCGTACAAACTGGAATGAGCACACTGGTATTTCAAATAAGCCGTATTATTAGATTAAAACGTTATTCTAACGATTCTAACAGAGCATAACTTAATAGATAAAAAGAAAATAACTTTATCTAAGGGATACTTATGTACACTCTTATACTTCCTCTATGTTCTTCTGTCGACAACTTTCAAATCAGGAACTACAAGGGCTACAAAGATAATTGACGTGTCGTTGGAAAGATATTGTCGAGACGAGTTCAAACCCGTATAGATTATCCAGGTTGGATCAGGGTATTGGTGAGTCCGGAGATAAGGGTATCACCTCCACCTATAGTAACTTTTAACTAGGGAACTGCTAGGACTACGAAGGTACTTGAGCTGTCGTTAGTAAAATATCGAGACGAGTTCAACCCCGTATAGATAATTTAGACTGAATGAGTGGGTTCCGAGAATTGGGATATCCATTTTCCCCTAGTAATTTTCAACTCAAGAGCCATTAGGGCTACAATGGTGATTGTGGCTGAGAGGCGATTAAAAAGGTCTGGCTGAGACGAGTTGGAGCCTGCATAGGTCATCGAAACAGGACGCCCGGTGCTGAAACCTGGCGGGAACACAGGAGTAGAGTCTCGCGACTGAGTTCCGACTTACTTGTTTCCTTATACGTATAAAATTTTTTTTAAAAGAACGTTAGATTATCTTCATCTATTATTCTAAAGTGCCGGTTAGTATTGTAAAAATCTTTCCACCTTTTTCTTTTCAATAATAATAATAAATGGTGTAAGAAAAAACCTATATTTGAATTTAGAGTCTAACTTCGTGGCGTATGGTTTTCAATCTTTACGGGATCTGCCTAGTAGAAGCTGATATAAATGGGAGAGTGTCGACACAAGAAAAAGACTATCAGCAGAAAGAAAGCATGGGAATGAAAATTTACAGAAGAAAATAAATTTCTGTATTTACCCGTTCTGGAATGAATCTCGAATATTATATTATTGTTGAAAGACAACAGGAAATAGTTTAGCATTGATAACCTATCTTTTAGTCATATTTTTAAAATAGGCCTATATAATGTTAAGTAAAATTTATCAGAAGGAAATGAATTCTCATAAGACTCTTTTAAGGGGCCGCGGTGGCTCAATTAGTAGAGCGCTCACCTCTGGTGCTAGGGGTCTTAGGATTGATCCCTGCTTATGTCATGTGGGCTTTGTGGTGGACAAACACCGTGTGCGTGGGTTTTTCTCGTGGTTCTCCTGTTTCCTCCCACTTTATTCATTCCATTATCATCCATCCGACCTGACCCAAAGTTGCCTAAAGGACTTAAAACTAAATTTAAATTGTTCAAATTCACATTCAAAAGTATCCTTCTATTATAAATCATCATAAACAAAAGCATTAAATTAATATATCAACATTCATGAAAAAAACTTCCAGTCTCGAGGGATAAGTCTCGGTCTTGGTCTCGTCTCGAGAAAGTCACAATGCATAATGTCTCGGTCTCGTCTCGATTCCGACTTTAGTATCGGTTTCGGTCTTGATCTCGAATTCGAGACGAGGCAGAGACGAGACCAAGACTAGTCTCGGTCTCGATACCTTGGCCTAGTGAAAACGGAGATGTCCAACTGTTCCAGATGAGTTTCTTGGACTTACGACTCTTCCCACAAAAACTTACATATTTCAATAAAACAAATGTTTTTAAATATTTATTACTAATGATCTAAAATAATTTGTTTTTAAAACATTTAACCTTGTATTCAATAAATAAAACAAACAAACAAATAAAAATTGTTAGTTATTAGTATTTTTTTCTTTGAACTGTGATATACTTTTATTTCTTTTTTTCAAAATTTCATTAACTTTGAAGGCAATGCGCGACGATAAGATGTTGATCGATTTAAATAATGTTTAAACATTATTTTCTGTGGTCTAATACGTAAGAATTTGAACTGTTACAGTCGGGAAGAGAATAATTTAAAGATGTTAAAAATTATCGTAAAAATTTGATTTTTACAAATTTCGGTAAACTTTAAAGCACATGCGCGACCGGAAGATCTAAACCGAATTTCTTTCTTTTTTTTTACCCCTTTTTAGTCTCCGCAATTCGCAACTTTTCCGCGATATTACGACTTGAAAAAAAAAAAAAAAATTCGGCCCACTCTATTGCACATAGTCATGTGTAGAGGAAGAAAGCGAAGTGCACATGTTCACGAAACCCAAGATTGAAGAGACAGCGGCGACACGTAGCACACGAGGCATCAAGATTGGACAAAAACTGACTGCTGTAGCGCGTCAATTTCCGGGACTTGGAACAGTTTACAACTGTATAGCGTGTAAGTGCAGGGTGGGATCATGGATGGAAATATGTTGAAAATGTAGAGCAAACGGGAAATTTAGAGTTATTGAAGGTTAAGGCCAGGACATATTCTCGCACTTAAACCATGAATAAAGGGACTCTCCCACAGACGGCGTGTTGAGGTGCTGGTCGTAGGGGGTAAAATGTGGATTATGGCAACCAGGAAAGACAAGTTTAAAATTGGTGTTGTGGGACTCTGTGTGTAAGGAGACTGGGGCATCCGGTTTCTTGATACTGCAAAAGTGACGATGGTTGTTAATACGGAAGTTTAGAGTACCACCTATTTCCTCCACATAAAAGGCAGCACAGAACTTGCAGGTTAGGATGTATATAACATTAGAGGTGAGGTGTACTCTTGGGATTTAGGGTGTAGCGGCCATTAGCAATTTTGATAGTGACTGTGGAAGAAGTGATGAAAATGGAGCACGTCCTACATGTAAGTTTGGACTCATGGTGAAACCAGTCTCAAGACATTCCTAGAACAACTGAACCAATTCCGTGTTGCCCAGTTCACTTGGTCTATTTCCGACAAAAAAGTCACATTCCTTGACGTGGACATCACTTTAGAAAGCAACACTCTAACCACTTCCGTTCACATAAAACCCACCAACCATATGCAGTATTTACACTATTCAAGTTCTCATCCTGACGACACCAAGAAAGCGATTCCTTTCTCCCTTGCATTCAGAGAACAACGCCTGAATTCCACCGCCTCTTCTGATGAAACTTACAACCAACGCCTCCAGGACGCACTAGTCAACCGAGGCTACCCTTCTAACCTTGTAACCAAACAGATTCGCCGTGCATTCCAACACATTCAACCCACTCAAAAATCCAACCCATCGGCTCTAATCACCCAGTTCCATCCTAAAATAATCAAGATCAAACAAACCCTACACTCTAATTTCCACATTCTCCAATCTGACCCAGACACAAGATCAATATTCCCCACCAAACCTAGATTAGTTTTTCAACATCCACCTAATCTTAGAAACATCTTGGTCTGTACGAATCCCTCCTTGCCACCACACCAAACCCTCGCACAGACATGCCAGAGACCCAGATGTAAGGTCTGCTCCATTTTCATCACGTCTCCCACAATCACTATCAATAATGCTAATGGTCGGTACACCCTCAATCCCAAGGGTACATGCCACACCCCTAATGTTATATACATCCTAACCTGCAAGTTCTGTGATACCTTTTATGTGGGGGAAACAAGTTGTGCTCTTAACATTCAAATTAATAACCATCGCCACTTCTGTACTATCAACAAACCGGATGCCCCAGTTTCCTTGCACACCGAGTCCCACAATACCAATTTTGATCTATCTTTCCTGGTTGCGATAATCCACATTTTATTCCCTAGGACCAGCACCTCAACACGCCGTCTGTGGGAGAATGCCTTTATTCATGGTTTGAGCACGAAAATAAAACCTGGCCTTAACCTTCAATAACTCTAGCTCCCCTTTTCCTGTGCATTTTCAACACATTTCGATCCACGATCCCACTCTGTACTTACACGCTATACAGTTATTATTTCAAGTTCCGGAAATCGACGCGCTACGGCAGTCAGTTGTTTTCCAGTTTTGATGCTTTGTCCGCTACGTGTCGCCACTGTCTCTTCAAACTTGTACTTTGTGAACACGTGAACTTCGCTCTCTTCCTCTATACTTGAAAAGCGTGTAATACACGAAATATAGTAACTTTTTATATGTGAATATGTGTGATCTCATACGAAACTATAAGCTGTAGTAAGTATTATCCTTTTTTCCCCTTCATTTGTTTTAAATTTACCTTAAGCTGCCGTCTCGGCTTTCCTTTGTACTAGTTATATATATATATATATATATTTTTCTCTCCTACCATTTGAAAACGCTTTTCCGAAACGTACTGCTTTTCTATTGTGTTCGTTATGTTATTGTACAACTGTCTCAAGAATCCACCATGTAAGTATCCTTTCTTTTCTACCTGTTTTACTATTATATATATAAGATGGTAAAAAAAGGTAGAAAAAAGGATACTTATATCGCAGAATATTGAGACAGGCATACCAGAACTTCACAAACATAATAGAAAGGTGGCAACGTTTCGCAAAAGCGTTTTCACGTGGTAGGAGAGAAAATGGACAGAGCGGACAGGTGTGTTAAGGATACACCATTTTGCCAACTGATGCTTAGTAACAGCGTGGCCAGGTTAAGGAGGCGGGAAAGTGACTAGATTGGTCGGAAAAACCACCAAATGGAGAACAAAGTTACGAATATTACTAGGAGTAGGTAAGGGGATTCCTGAAGGCATAATAATAATAAAGATGAAGGGGAAAGGGAGAATAAAGAAACAATATTGAAACATAGGATTAAAGTGCAGCTAGAGACGGAACGAAGAAGAGGATGGAAGAAGAAGAAACTGCGTTGCAGGGAGTTACATACAGTTGAGGCCAGGTACATGGTTGGCGGATAGGATGTAGATATACGTCTGCTTCCATCTCTTTCCAACTGTGGGAGGTGAGTCAGGGTTCAGGATTTTTAGGATGCTGACTCGAAAGGTTTCGACTTGAGTTAGTGCTTCGGCAGTGTAAAGACGTGTGTGTAAATCGCTTCCAAAAAAGTACAATTTTTCGGGGGAGGTGAGTAAAATAGTGTTAACATCTTTGTGAAAAGAACATTACATTAACATTAAATGTTAATGTACAAAAGCTTATTGTCTGTTGTAGACCACAAACTAACAACACTTTACTGTCAATCAATTGTCAGTATTGTTGCAACCGCCGCTAGAGCTAGGCTCTTGCGACCGCTCCAGACAAGATTTTTGTTATTATTTAGAAAAACTCAAGTTTCTGACCGGGATGATTTTTCAAGCAGCTTCCTCAGGACGGATTCCAGGGCATTAAGGAAACTGATTGAATTTGGCTGGATAGGAAGAGAGGAGGGTTTTTAAAAAGGTATTTCCTCAAAGTCTGGTCGTACAGGGACGTCATCGCTGGAAGTGATGAACGCATACCGGACGCGGAAACATCTATTTTTGTTTATACCGGGAGAAACTCTTACGACTGTCACCACCCCGTCTCATGAGGAAGCTAGGAGAAAACCTAGGGCTCGCTTCCTTACACATACAGCAATGAACCAAAATTCCAAATGAACATGGCTGGACTCGAACTAGACATCAGGGGGATGAAAGTCACAGGAGCTTTTCCCTAAGGAATACCCTATTGAAGTTCCTGTTTCCTAAAGCTGAAAAAAAAATCTCTCTATTTTTCCTATCCCGGGAATGACGGAAGGTCAAACCCGCAAGAAGCTAACAGGGATTGAGGATATCAAACTGTCTCAGAAATGAAACATTCTGGTTTGAAAACAAAATATAAACTTTATGCCAAACTTAACTCAAATGCACAAAAAAAACAAAAGAAAGGTCGTAAACCAACTAGATTGGTTTCTTTTAGGAAACATGTGAATAATTGAATCGTTACATAAATTTTGACTAACTGGGATTCAAAATTTTAAAATAATACAAATAGTAACCACTATAAAAAAATCCACGATTAATGCAAGCTAATTCTTTCCCTTTTCTGTCCTCCCCTCCTTAATGTACTTTCAACCAAAAAAAATAGAAAACAAACTTTTACATTATTCAAGAACAGACGGACAAAGTTATATTCTTTTGCACAACAATTGAGTTTTCTTTGATTTAGCTCTTCGATCAAGCCTATCTTTTTGTTGATTATTATTTAAAACCGCTGATGAATTCTCTATGTAAACATACAGTGTTCGGCTTTTTCCTGTTTCTTTGTACAGATTGATTTAAATAAAACACAATACTTTTATGACACGGGTTTACATGACAAACTAGGCTTTTCTCTAAACTGGGCAATTTTGACATAACAACTTAGCTTGAAATACTAGATTACACAGATTTCCGTTCTGAAGCACTTCGCATGGTAAAAATTTAAAGTCGGGGATGAGACAGATGTGCTTGCTATTCGTTTGCCTAATGGCTTTACAATTTAAGATTTTGCTCGGGGATTACCAAATATATATATATATATATATATATATATATATATATATATATATACCTTGCTCTCTGGCTACATTATCAAACACAAAAATTTGGAGTATGCACTGCCGCTAGGATTGCCTCGAAAGAAGTAGAGGGATAGAAGAATGAGATGCTTTAAAAAAAAAGAATTTGCAACAGGGACGGAAAGGCGGAAGAGATAGAATTAAGAGGCGTTACTTTCTTGGAAACATTACACACATACATGTCAATTCCTTAACAAAAATTACAATAAAAATCTATACACTAAATACTAATTTCTACCTTAAATACTACTACCCGGGGTTTTGGATGGCCATTCTTATAACTTTTTTTTTTTATTATTATTATTATTTATTTATTTATTACCTCAGAATTCGCAAAACGTTACTGTGGTTTGAGATCTCAAGCCGCATATGCAAGCAAGGAATTGTCATGGGCATTGCCTTTTCTTAAGGCAGCCACTATGACACACATGAAGCGGTGCGATGAACCGCAAAGAAAAAAAAATAAGAAAGAAGCAACGCCTGACGATTTTGCATGGCGTCTCTGAACCATAGACGATTCACAAAACTCACTAACACATAGTATATCAAAAGTTACTTGCGCAATTTTACTATAGCTACATTATGTTACAATCATGAAATATAATAATTGCATTAGGCGAATTCACTTGCATAGATTCCGAAGTGCGTTTGTTGTTCGGTTCAAATACACTTAGTTATGCACTTGCTTGTATACATCAAAATAACCAAAAAAATAAAAATTGAATAATCTGAACTGTTGTATCCTATTTTTCTCATGACTTGATGACCTCGGAATCTCTCCTGTTTGTTACATTAACACTGACACATATTTTTTTTTTTTTAAACAAAAAGAAAGGTTGTGAGGAAACAAGGTGACTATCTGTTATAGGTTGGCAAGTTGATTTTAGATTATTTATGGGTCTCTGCTAAATTTTTGGATGCCCTCAGTATAAAAAAATAAAATAGTCAAAATATTGCCGGTCCTAACCCACTCAAGTTGCTTGAGACAGTTCGTGTTTTATTAGTGCCCCCCTATGATGGAGACTAGTTCAGACAGTATAGAAAATTGTAAGATAAATTCTTAAGCTGGCTAGTCCAATGTTCTGGCATCAGTCTAAACAATGAACTGTCGCAGATTTTAGTCGGCATGATACTACCGGCAAAAAAAGGTTTGTATTGATAGTCGGCAGTGCTGACAGTCACTACGCAAAACGGCGGGACGTGTAATAAGCCGTACATCAAAAGTAGAGAGTGCTTCCCTCTTGATAGACCGCAATTGACTTCGTCCATCCAAACCGCAATACTATGCTCTTAGTCTCTTGCGTCGACGAGGGTAACACAAATAAGGAAATTTTGTCCTACCTTTTTGTTGCTTGGAGATTTTCGGATATACCCCTGTTTGCAGGTATCTACGTTCATTCGTCCAGGCTCCTTGATGCCGCGACCGGTGTCGCGAAGAATCTCCACATCGACGGTACGCACAACGCATTGACACCGACGTCCTTGGTTCCAGTCTTGACACCGTCACTTTCAAAAGAACAGCACTGTGTTTCAACGCTTGAATCATTGTGCCCATAGAAGCTGATTTCGGAACACACACACACGCAGAGCTTTCACAATAGAAGAGGTAGCACACACGAAGATTTACTCACACATTATGGAGAACGAGATATTCGCAAAGCAAAAAAAAATCAAAGTTACTTTGTATCGCACAGGTAGCTTTGAGAGATGTTACGAGATGTTATTCAATTTCAAAGGTTCTCAATTCTTTTCTTTCTGGGTCCCTCGTTCTCCCTGGCTGTCCTCAATCTTGCTCCCTCCTTCTATTTCAAAAATTTAAAAAAATCAAAATTGATTTGTCCTCCACTCAAGTTGCGTCTGTCGTGGTGTGTTCCCTTTATCTTCTTTCAGTGTCTTCCGTTGAAATCCATTAGCACCTGAAATTGCTGGTACGTGCCTCTTTTGGATCTTGCAAAGAGACATGAATTTGTAAAGCGTGATAAGCCTGGCGATATCCTCAAACATGCTTAGACATTTGGGCGCTGAAAGTGAGACACTAAGGTTTCAATATTCGCTATCGCAGCGAATATATCTTTGGCAATAATGAAGTGCATTTCCTCAACAACAGAATACGATGGTGCTAATGCACTATCACCTTTTGTTCGATTTACCCGAACGGTTATTCATTCTTCTTGCCTCCTCCATGTGTGGTCGGTTCCTCAATTATTGGCGCACAAAGAGACTGGTTTCCACTTTGTCAGATGTCTTCCCTTTTTATTCCTCGAAAAAGAAAAGGGGCTTCGACCGTTTTCTCTTGTTTCGCAGTGTGAGCAGAAAGTAAAAAAAGGATTGCAAGATTTATTTTCTTTATTAAACTTTGCATGCTGGAAACACATATTAAATTACAATAGTTTGCATATCAAAATTAAAGTTTGAAAAATAATTGGGAATGGCGCTGATTGTTACATTGTTGAATCTGCAATTAATCAACCCGAAATATAGTAGCTTCAACTATTAGTATTGTTCGATGTACAACAGTGTGTGTGTAGCAATAATATTTTGGAGTGATAATAGTATAACAACAAAAATCTCGCTGAGAGACGGGTGCTCCAACCTAAGATTTCGATCTCTCACTATGCATAAGAACTTCCATCTCCTAAATAAGTAAAATGCTGTACGCAGCGCTCATCTCTTACTCTTAACGTAGACTCACATTAATTTATGGAAGACTACAATTTCATACACAATTCTTTACCCCCCCCCCCCCCCAACAAGAAAAACTTTAAACAACTTCATACATACTTCAGTATATCTGTATAACAACAATAATGTTGCGTTTGATATGGTAAACTATAATTCGATTTTTTCTTACCTGCTGGTTTACAGCTAATTCTCTCGTTTAGTAAACACTTACAAATAACTAAAATCGTGATATATTTCGCAGCGCTCGCATTCTCAAACGATGGGAAAAATTAAAAGGATAGCTTATGTGGTGAAGAGTAAGGAGTAGCTGTGCCACCAAACGCATTGCAATATTCAGTTTATTTGTTGCTGTCTGTTTTCTATTGATGTTATTATGTGAAGATAAGAATGATAACTGATAGATGACATTCTATGCAGAGTGATGATTCTAGTGAGATACAGAAGAATGAAAACACTTGTTTCGGTGCGTTCATTCACCCAGCAACGCAATGATTGCTTAGCAACGGGTCAGATCATATATCAATGTATTAACAAACATTTGCATAAACCTTAATCATTCGAACAATTTTCTATTTAGGCAATGCGAGAGGAACTTACCTTATAAAACAAAAAATGGCTCTAAACGTTAGATACATTGCCAAGACTTGTTTTGACGCCTCATCATGTAAAACACTGATTTCGTATATTAATAAACCTATATCCGCATTGTATGAACGTCCTTCCTTCAGGAACATTCGAGCGGTTGTCTCTCTTGCTCCCGCTCATATTCGTAGGACGCCCAAGTCTACCGCTTAGACTAATGAGGCACGTAAGTGTCTGCAGGTAGACTCAAGTTCTCCCTTTGTAAAGTTGCAATCTTCTGTGCTGGTTGAGAAATCTGAATACATAATAAGGATGGGGCAAGTTTTATCTCTAGCGTTCTTGCATTTCATCGCCGAGTTTACAATACCGCCTAATAGCCACTTTCGGCGAAAATGACATTTCTCCATGTTTGGACTCGCATTCTGTCAAGGCAGATATCTTCGATGAAGATCTTCGTTTCTCCAACAGATAGTGGTGTAATATCGACAAAAGTAGCACCGCCTATGCTGGACTTGAATTCAAATTTGATGCGGTTTTTAGTTCCTCTGTAAAATTTACATCTTGCGACTTAGGCGGTATTGTAAAATCTGCGACGATTTGCGGGTGGAAACTGAAGGCAACCGGAAGGAAGGATTACTGCGGACTAAGATGTTTCTAAGACTAGGAGGATACCGAGAAACTAATTTCTGCTTGGAGGAAAAAACTGATCTGGTATAGGAATAAGAATACACGAGGAGCCCAGAAATACAAGTGACATTTACGAAAAAATAAAAAAAAATAAAAAAGTTTGAGGTAATCTTTTATATATAACCTGAAATATATGTCACACAAAATTGTCATATTTCTTTTTACTAAAGACAGTTGAACCTTAGTATGTCCATGTACAAAATATGACAATTTTGTGTTATATATTATTTAGGATTAAATTTAGGAGCCCTTGACTTCTGAGTTCAATGCACTATAACTCCCAACATCAGTCTTAATCACTCAGTTTAATCCTGGATTAACCCAGATCAAATAAATTCTGCGTTCGCATTTCTACAGGGTGTTGTAAAAGAACACCGACCAAACACTCACTTCTCTTCCCCTAACGAGACTCCTTACATGAAAATCAAAAGAAAAAGAAAACAGTATAGATCATCACAGGTGCACAAATGCTTATTTTCAGAGCATGAGAGGCTGCTGAAACCATGGGAAAATGAACTTTAGACCTTGATATTTCCAATAAAATTCCACACGGTCGGTTGTTTTTATATAAACTAAGTGGTGAGACTTGTTTTCCAAAGTGAAATCCAAGTCAAGGAATGTGTCTTTTTTGTTTGAAATGGACCAAACTGAAAATATTGATACGATAGCAACATTGTAAGGGTTACAATTCCTAATGCTCTTGTAGCGAACCTTCTTTTGTAGCTGTGCGACAGTACCTGGAACTATAGACTACTCGGCTACACAATTTTAGGCCTGGATTCAAGCACAAGATAAGAAAATAAAAAATAATTATATGTCTTTCACATTTCTTCGTGTTTTGCTTAAAAAGAAAAGATCTAAACATCTTAACATATTTACATCGGCATTGTTTTAATAAAAATTATAAAAGACTGGAAATACAGACAGGTGTACTGACTTCACACATACACACAAAAAGGTAGCAACATTTCGCCAGACATGCTCAAGGCGGAGAAATGAAAAAAAAAAAAAAGATAGGAAGGGTGACGAATAGTAGCTAAGTTGTCGTATATATATAAGGTAAATTTTAGACAAATGAAGGAGAAAAAAGGATTACTTACAGCTTACTAACGCACTAGATCACACATATTCACATGTACACACAAAAAAAGTCACTATATTTCGTGTATTCACACTTTTTCAAATAGAGAGGAAGAGAGCGAAGTTCACGTGTTCACAAAGTACAAGTTTGAAGGGACAGTGGCGACACGTAGCGGACAAAACATCTGCTATATATATATAGATAGATAGATAGATAGATAGATAGACATAACTATTTCGACTTATAAATATCCTCGATCAGGCCTACTCCTATATGTACTTTATATGAATATATATTAAATTTCGAACTACTAAAACACGCTATTAGAATTCAATCATGCACTATATACTAACCTCGGCCAAAAGGTCTCCGTTTCTTCTTAAAATTTCGTTTCAGTGTCTTCTTCTCTTTCTCCACGATAGGCTTTAAAGGTTCTTCACCCTCCAAGGTTCCTCTTCTACGGGCTTCTTCCGTATGTTTCCGTTGATGAATACGAAACGATATTTTGGAAGTGAACACTTCATGACAATGACGGCACTACAAATATTAAGAATGAACAGACGGCAAAATAACGAATTATGAACAGAAGAAGAACGTAAGCTATATTGCGTATAAGCTTTTCAACATGAAGATTCATAAAGCTTACATAATAGCTAGATGTAACCGTCATTAAATAGCCTGTTATGCATAAACCACTTCACCTAAACTTACCTTTAGTAAAAATATCAGGTTACACAGGAAGTTTTATCGTTTGAGTGTCGTACGGAGAACAAGAAAATGCAAGAGTTGGATTGCACAATAATCTTTATTCGTCAAACTAGGTTCCACTGGATGCTACAACCTTCTACTATCGCGGAATGAGATCATGGGTGCTCCTACTGTAAAACTACTAAGGTTTAAACGCAAAATATGCAGACAGTGCATCTTCTAGAGACATTCTGTTACGAAATTGACTTTCCTGAATGGTATGTACCATACCCCGGAAAAAATTATAATCCGCTGGGGGACGTCCGGAGTATATGCGGGGTGAGGCAAAACCTATCAGCCCAACTCTGTGCTTGTTTTGCGGGTGACTTGTACTGTGTGTGGGCAAGCATTATTCATGAGCAGGAGGGGACCTTTCCTGTTTACAAAAGATGGCTGCTTTTCATGTACTCTGCGTAACAAAGCAGAGATGAGGACTACTGTAATGGTCTGCCTTGGTTCAGAAGTTCTAAGTGGATAACATCCTGCGATGTCCAGAACACAGCATGGAGAATTTTCCTTGGATGAAGTGCTGGCCTTGGAACTTTGAATGGCGGCTTACCCGGGGACAACTACTGATATGAACGTCGCACGGAGGTCTAAAGGAACCATTCTTCATCACAAGTGGTGATGCGGTCCAGTAATGGTTTACATTCATGACACTACAGCAGTGGAGAACTGACTGCAAACTATGACCTCTTGTTGTCTTCCGACAAATTGCAGACATTCAAGATGTCGTCATCTGTCCATCTCTGTGCCTTGCCGATGTCATTCATCTTTAGCCTCAGGGTAGTAATGGTGAAGCTGCTTCCCTTCACCATGATACTTTTCTTCGCGGTATCTTCCCCTTGCCTTTGTTAATCCCTCTACTAACTGCAGGGCACCAGTACCGGTTTTGGTACGCCCCGGAATATATCCGGTACCCACCATATCTGGTGGGCATTCACCTATTCGTCACCTGGGGAGGCGCCTGGTAGAGACCAGTAACTCCAACCCGGGATAACCTTGTCTATAGTATGTATCTTGTAGGTGAACATGGCGGCTGTCTACGTAAGAAGAATGGACTAAGTGCCAGACGCTGTCCAATGGAATGTATCCGTCACATAATAAAATCAAAGAATCTTTAAACAACAATTACTACATGTATAAAATAAAACAAGCTTATGGCTATTGTAAAGGGGATATGAGATGAAAAACAAAATTCATAAAGAAAGTGTAATTGAAGGTATAGAATGAAATGTGTAAACGCAATGTATCTGATATTGTGTATTTTTATCGACACAATCACCATTTCTTGCTCAGCAGTCTATGTTGAATCAAATACTTTAATTTATTTTCCTCTCACTATCTTTCATTTATCACATGAAAAAAAAAATCGTGGCAAGAGGTGTAGAAAGTTCTTTTGCACAAAATTAAAAAAGTTTGAGGGTTTGAGCCTGCGATATTTGATTTCATTCATTTTCACAGCTAAAACAACAAATTTCCTACACCTTTAACCATGTGACCAAAGCGCATCAATCTACTCTTTCTTACTTATTGATAATTACAGTTACTATTGAAACACGTTATGAAATGATTTGTTCTCATATTTCCGAGCATTAAGAAGTATGAGTGCCTACTGCACCCTTTTATATACAAATAATAATCTTCAAAACAAGCATTTAAGATCTCAATCAATAGCATGTACCACTTGTGAATCACACTTCTATCGGGCTGTAAGTGACGCAACATCGGAGTATATATTACCACACAAAAGATTTTTCTGAAATCATATCCAATGTGCAAGTCACGCCGAGGAAACATTATTAATTGCATTTTATACAAGAATTTTACTAAGAATATGAGCCTAATTTCTACTAGAATATAGTGTATAACTAACTACGCAGGTGGTTGCCCTAACATCGGACTTAGTGTAGTGAAAGCACCTCTAGTTCTTTAATATGACAAGCATAATTTCTTAGGAAGGTAACTTTAGAGATACTCAAAGGTAGTAATTTACGCAAACAGAGTGCGAAGTAAGGCATTCGTTTATTATTATTATTATTATTATAGTGCAGCCTTTTTATAACGAATTTCAAGGAACCAACAAAATGTGTGCTTTATATCCGAACTTGGTTATAAACAGACTCACGTATTTTTCCCTCGTCAACATCGTTTATAATTTTTACCTTTGTCTCTAGAGATATGGCTTTCCTTTGTTAGCCATATTTCAATCCAGCGATGCACAAACAAAAGTTAAAATTTAACTTGCGGCGTGTAAATTCTTACAGCTACCTACCAGCTTACAGCAACCGAAAGCGCCTCACTCTCTCTTTATTTCTAACACAATGAGCTCCGCTGAAAACCGAGATTTATTTTTACTCTGGCTGTCATCCAAGTGGGAGGAGAAGAAGTGAGTCATGCCTGGCTTGCACAGCGAGATAAAATGAAATTCCATCGTCTGAAAAGACAATGCGATTTTAAAAGTGTTGGATTTCTAATGTTTGGACAGAAGCCAAATGAGGAATGTATGAGAACAGCTGTGAAAAACAGTTTTGCGGAACATGAGTAATGAACCACCAGAAGCAATCAGGGGGTGGATAGAACTGACCTGCATACTTAGCTTGCAGCTGTGAACAAAAGAAAGTTGATTCTTCTGTTCTTCTCCACTCGCCCTGTTACAAAACACAGGGAAAGGGGTGTTCACGGCCTTCAACCGTTTGTACTTCCGACTTTACATATAAACAGCCACGAAGAAGCGGAAAATCAATACGTCCGAACATGAACCCATTCTGAAAACTTCGATATAAGCGGTCTTGACGGGAAATATTGTTCGTAATATACGGTCATTTCTTTCATGTTTTAAATAGGCAGGATGACGGGAATTTCATTTATGTTCGCAATATCCGAGTTCGTTATAAGTAGGCTGCACTGTATTATTATTATTACAAGCTTATTTTCCTACAACGGTGAATGAAAAACCTTGGGTAGTAACAGTTCAGTTAATAATTTTAGTTCAACATGCACGAAACAGAAGTAACAATGTTGCCATTTCTTAAACTTAGAGTGAAATGTTTGAAAGAACGCGATCATTTTATGTTCCCTTTGCTGTACATGGGCTGAAATATTTTGATCACAGTATTGACAAAATGAAACTCTTTTTTATAAAATGACGAAATGTAGATATTTCTTCAAGAATACTAAAGCTAAAAATACTCGAAGCAAGACAAGTGACAAACAAACCAGATTCAAAGCCACTAATTCTCCACTTTATACCGTAAATAAAAGCTCAAATGTTCTAATATTGGGCTTTACATTGAAAATATGTAATTTAGTCATACACAAAGTACAGTAAACACATTCACAATAAAAATTAACTCAGATTTCTTACTCGCAATTCCATTCTTTTAAATCTCTCTCCTAATTAAATGATGATAGTACTGGTTGTGTTTCACATAAAAATAGAACTCTTTGACTCACCTGCAATATGCTACTTTGCAGTCGTCTTCTTTTGGTAGGCACTTCTAATGCTTTTTCTTCTTCTATTATGTTAATATTTTCCTTGTCTTCCTCTGATACGTACCCAGTTGGGTTACGTCCAAACAACACAAGGAAAGGAGATATATGATTACCTTGTAATCCCACTGTTCTATAGTGAAACAAAAATCGATCCAATTCTTGGTCCCATGCTGAGGGATTTTGCTGAACAAAAGGGTCCAACACTTCGCCAACCCAACTACATTCCATCGAACTTTCTTGTAACGTAAACATTAAACTTTGCTGTAAATCAGTATTTTCGAAAGGATGACCCAAAGCACGAAATGTTTCTTGCATTTGGTCAAAACGTTCTTTGTATTTACACTGCATTGTCTCGAACAATTCTGGAGTGAAACCCACAACTGAACACTGAGCAAATCCAAAGATGCAAAAAGTCTCAAACACAAAATTAGCTGTTCGCGTAGCATGATTATTGTCAGGAATGGGCTGAGCTGCAATCCACTTTGAGAATGGATCCACTACTGCTATTAGAAATTCATTTTGGTACACAGTCTTAGGATATGGCCCATATATCTTTACTTCCACCTGCAAGAAATAAAACAAAATAACTATCCGAACTATGCATCTATTAAGTATTATTATAATCATCATATTTAAGTGTTCTGCAGAACCTTCAAGGAAAGTTAAGCCGCCTCCATTCATCCAAGGCCTGCGCTTTGCCCGCCTTTATTCATGGCATATAGGGTATCTAAAGAATTCACAGAAGGCAAATTCACGACTTTTCGATGATTTCTGCATGCAACAAAAAGATGAAGAATTGTTGGAATCAGCTAGAGAAGCCGAGATTACAATACCCAAACTCACAAGATATGAGTCCCCTGGGTAACTATGTTTCTTAACACATCCTGCTGTAACATTAAAAGTTCACAATACCAAACATGCTTTAAATGTATGAGAATATTTTTCTACACATTTGGGAAAATGGCAATGTACTATTAAAAATAAATAAATAAAAAAAAAAGTTTATCTGACTAAATTCATGACATCAAACTCAATTTCATGACTTTCATGACAGGTAGACATCCTGTAATATGAGTGAATTACATGTAGAATTCTCAGTATTAAGTATCTACTAATGCATACACTAAATTTCATATTTATAGGGCTTTAGAAATCTAGTTTCAAGATAGAAAGGTTTGCCGCCTCCACGGAAGAATGCAGATCATCTTTGTCAAACAGTCTTTACCCTGCGGGAAGTCAAGAGTAGCAAACTAAAGAATTTTGAACTAAATGCACGAGAAGCCCTCAGGCAAGTATGAAAGAATGTTTCAGTACTAGTTTTCTTTGAAATAAGTAACGAGAACTCAGAGATGACGTAACAAACGACAACAGATCTTATCAGATCTCGCTTGAGAATTGCGTTAATTTGCGTGTATTATTTATTCACTCACTTTATTTTTTAAACTGTCGGTTGAAAACACTACTCAGTTCATGCATGAATAAGCTTGCAATGAAAGAATTACTTCCTGCTGAGAAGAAATGTGTCGTACGTAGTGAGATTATCTTTCTATCACAGCAAGAGTCCTCTAGATCTGAAATTTACTACACTAGAGACCCAATATGTCAACGGATACGCTTTCTGCGGATAAACAATTGTACTTACAATTATGATTATGATAAATACTAATTTTTGGAACTCGCGCTGTTTTTCTTTATATAATGAACCTTAAATATTTACGTAATACCATGCATAGATATTAATCTCATCTATAAAAATACCTTGTGTGTACTACCTTCTCTAATGATCTCCGGTGTTCAAAACAATTACAGGAAAACAAAAACTGAGAAAGCGAGAAAAACAATCAAAGTCACAGAACAGAAACAAATGCTCCGGAATGCAATCAGATATTATAAAAGAAATATACTGGTCAAAAAAAGTAGGGGAGCAAGACAGAAACCGCAAAAAGGACAACGAAAACTAGCGAAATAATGCTGCAAATGGAAGCTAGCAGCTCTCCCGTAGTAACAGACACAGCAGATCCACTCTGTATCATGGGTACAGTACAGCAAGGAACGACGAAAGGGGGGGCATGAGTCAAAAACGTGAAAAGGCGCAAACCAAAGCGTCCAATAAGAGGCCTAGTAGTGTGCCCGCAATGAATAGAGTGCTTGCGTGCCAGTGTAGGGAAGTGTAGAATAGGAAGAACGCCACAACAGCAAGATTCACCAGAATCTATGGTCTGGAGTGTTAAAGGCAGGCTGGAAACAGAGCAACCACAGCGAATCACTGCAGAAGCAGAGGACTGTCGTCCAGTGTCATTTTCCGCCTGATGAGACGGCTTCAATAAGCTGGAAATGTTCTGTGAAGGCCAAGACAGGGCCATCAACGAGCCATGACGGCACGCGATGGTCTGTCCTTTGTGTTAGCAGCACGTCGGAATATGCGCCAAACGGCAACAGACCTACAAAGTGCACTGCTCACAACAACAGGACGCAGAGTTTTCACCCAAACTATCCGCAATCACCTAAATAAAGATGGTCTCTATGCACGGAGACCGTTAGTGTGTGTCCCATTGAGGACAAAACATCTTAGTCTGTAGAAACTGGGGTGTGGCACATCGCGAGTGGGGGCCTGCCCAGTGCTTCACTCTGGAGGAAGAAAATGGACGGGCATTGATCTGGCGGGAATGTGAAACCAGTAATTAACCTATTATTGTGCGTGAAAAATCCCAATATGATGGCAGCGCTGCGGTTGCCAGTGGGCGACATACCGATCTGGAAGTTATTCGGCATGGTAGCCTGACAGCAGTGCGGAATAAAGATGGCAACATCAATTGGCCCTTCTTTCATTTTCATGGAGGATAATGCCAGTCTTCACCGAGCTCAGCCGGTGGATGACATGCTTCAGCACGCAGGTATCGAGCGTATGGTGTGGCCTACGTGCTCGTCGAACCTCAATTCTAAAGAACATACCTGAAATAATATGAGGAGAGGTATTGCAGCTACGCCGACACGTCGAAAAGTTCTCAACAGTAGAAAATTACCGTCCTGGAGGAGTGGACCTCACCAAATCCATGCCCAACAGGTGTTAAGAGTTCACGAAAACCACACCTCTCACTAGCGATAAGTTGCTACTGTGTACACATCCGTTTGTACGGTCCTATACAATGTTCTACCTTTACCTATCATATGTGCTTTCCTGCCCCACGTGTGTTAACAGCCACTGGGGGTCTACTTTACCTATTCTGCTGCGTGGGTCTGCTGTGTCTGTTGCGGGAGAACGACTTGCTTCCACCTGACGCACTGTTCCACTACTTTTCACTATCCCTTTCTGTGTTTCTGCCATGTTTCCCCCACCACCACCACCACGTTTCTTTTTACCAGTGTATTTTCAAGAATATTATTCTTAAGCACTATTACCTTCTTCCATACTTTCATAGCTCTATCTGTAGCCAGATTCTTCTTACAAGCTTGTTTTATGGATTCCATCAGTTGGTTTTGTTCCTCTTGCTTTCTAATTTCTTCACGCCTCAAGCTTCTTCCATCCTCAGCCTCTACACATTTTTCACACTTTCTTACATAGCTAGCAATATCAACATACAATCCTCTCCAAAAATAAGTGTTCTGGATTTGATTGTGCATTTTTCTCACACCAAGATGAACACCTGAAATGTAATAAAATATTCACGAACTTATCAGCAAATTTTAGATTCGGTACCACTATAATCTTGACTGAACTTTCATAACTATTTTTTTTTTCCTCGAACCTGGAAGGCATATTACTAATGGGGTTGTATAGTGAAAGCTAATTGTAGATGCCCGCACCAGCGCTCCCACACTTCGCTTTCCGCCTCTCTTTTGTTCTTCCATAAGAATAGCATTGCAGGAACGAAAGTTTATTTACAATTTTCCCTTAAATATTTTTTTACTGTATTGACGTTTAATTATAACGTTCGAATCGTAAAGAAAAACATTTCAAGAATTCTTTCCAGCCAAAAATGACTTCTGAATACTCAACTTGGACTCTAAAATCTCTTAAAGAAGAATTGAGAAGACGACGTGCTCTGGTTGTATTGTAACTTTGATGGAATCTTGAGTCAAGAATACGAGGGCAATGGTGGTCACCCAGAAACAACGTTAACTGTGATTACGAAAGCTCGTTTTTTCTCCGTACAAAATTGTGTGTTGCCTTTACTGTTCTTTATTCTTCCTTTTAGTATATAGAAAAAGGGTTATACACAGCGACATTCGCTCAATGGTTACCTAGCACTCTAGCAGTAGGGGCTATGATAATGCGATATTATCCGGTAATTCATAGGTGAATTTTAACATCTTCATTTGAGCAGGGGTAATGGCGTACAGGTTATCTCCCAGGATTTTATTTAGGGGATGCAAGTAGAGTTGAAAAAAAATTCTATCAATTTTAAAACGTAAACATTTTTTAATTGGAAGTTGTGCTCGTGAATTTGAGGGGTGACATCCTGCTTTTTTGTGGGGGATATAGCAGAATCCTGATGGCGAAGTTTTAATTTTGATGTACTTGTATCCCGTGCACTTACATTATAAACTACTATTAAATGAGAAAATTTACTTACGAGTCCATTTGTACATTACAAACTAACATATCATTTCCTCCGCGTAACTTAAAAACCTATGAGCGATTTTGTTCATTTGTTAGTGCTTTACCCAAATATACTTGTACACGCTTTTATATATTATGTGCAGAGAGTCAACATTGCTATAAGTGTATGTTATGTGCAGTGATTCTGCCAACCTCCACGTGGAAGGTGTCACCCCCAAAAACTCGAGTACATATATATATATATATATATATATATATATACACACACACACACACCATATATGTACGCTTTGTGCAGTTGCAATATACAGGAATAGCTAACTGTTTTCCTCACCACTGATATCTCTTGGGAAATGCATAATTTCGTTAAATGTTCTGAGGAAATAGCGTATCCAAATACAATATATGCACCCAAACCACGTTATTGTTATTACCGCACAAATTGTGTATTACTGTTCTCTACAAATAATTATTTATTATAAGAAAATGTAAACTCAATAGATATCGAAGAGTGAAATTAAGTTATGAGCAGGGACAAAATCGAACAAAGCGAACGGTGGATTTGTAAATATTTAGCAAATTATTTATTTTGAGCCATTTTAGTAACTGATGATTTCGACCCGTCTCGATTGCGTTAGTTGTTAGGTATCTAAAATCCACAAGCATCCATATCCCAGCCGGCGCTCGATCCCAGAACTTTGTAGACACTGGCCTGACGCTTCACACCAAACGCCTATTGCTGTCGATATTGTCCATTCCACCAGGATTTTCAGTTTGAAGGGGTGTAAAGTCAAACTTGGGAGGGTGTAAGTTGAATTTTGCACGATTTTTATCAATTTTTGACCGCAAAAATTTTAGTTGGGATGTACTCGAGAATTTGGAAGGTGACACCCCCACATGGGAGTTAACAGTATCAGTACACATAACATACACTCTCGGTAATGTTTGTATTGACTCTGTACATAATGTATAAGGGAGTGTACAAGTATACTTGCGTAAAGCACTAACAGATGAACAAAATCGCTAATGGGTCTTTAAGTTATGCGAAGAAATCTATCTATACGTTTCTAATGTAACAATGGACTCGTAAGTAAATTTCCTCATTTAATAGTATTTTATAATGTGACGTTTATAATATAAACTTTTGTACAACACAAGGGGTGAAGGGGGATATAAGTACATCAAAATTGAAACTTCGCTATCAGGATTCTGCTATATCCCTCCACAAAAAGGAGGGTGTCACCTACAAAATTCTCGAGCACAACTCCCAATTAAAAAATGTCTACGGTTTAAAATTGACAGAAATTTTTCCAACTCTACTTGCATGCCCTAAATAAAATCCTGGGAGATAACTTGTTCACTCTTGCCCCTGCTCATATAAATGTGTTAAAATTCATGTATGAATTACCGGATAATAAAGCATTATCATAGCCCCTACTGCTACAGTGCTAGGTAACCATTGAGCGCATGTCATTGTGTATAACTCTTTTTCTATATACGAAAAAGGGGAAATGGAGACCAGTAAAGGCAACACACAATTTTGTACGAAGAGAAAAACGAGCTTTCGTAATCACAGTTAACGTTGCTTCTGGGTGACCACCATATCCCTCGTAATTTCGACTCAACATTTCATTGAAGTTACATTACAACCAGAGCACGTCGACATCTCTATTCTTCTTTAAGAGATTTTAGAGTCCAAGTTGAGTATTCACCAACCATTCTTGGCTGGAAAGGATTCTTGAAATGTTTATCTTCACGATTCGAATTTTATAATTAAACGTCAATACATTAAAATAATATTTAAGGGAAAATTTGTAAATAAACCTTCGTTCTTGCAATGCTGTTCTTATAGGGGAAGCGGAAAGTGAGGTGTGGGTGTGCTGGTGCTGCCACAATCGGAAAAGTTTGGCAGTGAACAGTCCCATTAAAATATACAAGCTCTAACAATGAAAAACAGCAAGAATTAATGCTTTTTTTCCTTCAATAAAAGTATAAACGATAGTGTACACGCAAAAATGTTTCACACAACTGAAATGAAACCATTTCGTTACTTAGTCAGCGTTGCACTGAAGCCAAATCAGCAGATATATATTTCCAAAATATTGTAACAACAGGGATTGCATAAAATGTCGAAAATCTGGCCCCTTTGACGTACCGCCCCGCCCCGCCCCGCCCCGCCCCTCACACACACACACAGAGAGAGAGAGAGAGAGAGAGAGAGAGAGAGAGAGAATCACTTCCATATTTCGGCCTAAGCATGAAACGAAAGTGTTAAAATAAATTAGACTCATTATAATAATGTATTCAGAACTTACGGATTCAGTAATTACATTGCTTGGAGTTAGTATAATCTCACTCAGTTAAGTGCACAGTCCCACAGAAATGTGAGTGAATGATGTTTCGAAACCAGTACTTCTGCATTTAAAATATAAAAACATCTCACTTGATTCGTTAGCTATCTGGTAATGTTTCACTTACGTATTTTTTCCCTACTTTTATTTACTTACATAATTAGGATTCCATTTTTCATGTTTCTATATGATGGTTTCGGAAACTTTTAAAATCACACGGCAGCTTTAAATGAAAAAGAAACTTTACTAAACTATCGAGGTTACTGCGAAGGTCTGTAACATATCGGAACTGACAGACAACAGTTCCAAGCTAGCTGTGGTTTTCTAGTTATGCCAAGTAAGTAGCGGGAACATGAATGAGGCTAAGGTTGCTTCCCCTTATTTCTCACAGAAAGAATCCGAGCTAAGGACAAAGTGTTGTACAGACCAAGCTAAGGACAAAGTGTTGTACAGACCACCAACGTTAAATTTTCTGTAAAAAAAGGAAGTCCATTTTTAATTGGTTGGATTATTCCTTAGCGAAAGCAGTAGGTAGAAGCACTCGAAATTATGCCACAATATCTTGATCACAACGAGATTACAGGGGAAGTATAAAACAGTATTGCATACAATTAAAAAATTCATGTTTTACATCTAATTCCATATATTCAAAAAAACTGTGAACAGCCTTGCCCCCAAAACGTGCCGTTAGGCTTCTAGCATCCATCCACTTTGAAACACTGATGGAGATAATGCCGAACTAATTTAGATTAGAGTAACAAACCAATGTAACGTTTTCTGTTTCACAATTTACTTTCTATGTTACTATTTAAGGCATTTATAAATTCAAAAGTAATTCAAGGAACAAAACAAACATCGTCGAAGAATGAAGAAAAAAATATTTGGGATCTAAGTATATATTCCAAAATTAAACTTAATGGGACATTTCCAAGTTTGCAGCTTATACTATCACCATACCATTATCTCCAGGTCATGTTACGGGACGAGAAAGGCCCGGAGCTTAAGTGGCTACGGGTTCAACACCACATTAAAATTTTCCTGACCCACATAAAAAATCTATATGTTTTGTGTAAATGGAAGGTGAAATAATATGTGCTCCCCTCCTCTACAGTTTGTAACTGACGACGTCTCTAGAACGAGATTGTACACATTTTTAAACAAAGGGGAAGTCAGTCGTGGAAATGTGCTACCGTCAGGCTTCAACAGCGGGCGTCCTATGTGAATGACCTATACGGGTTTGAACTCGTCTCGTCGATATCTTTCCAACGACACCTCAACCACTTTCGAAGCCCTAGCAGTTCCTGAGTTGAAAGTTATCGACACACGGACAAAGTGGTTGTATAAGACTTCCCAGCACTTGCCGCTAAAGCCTAAAATCAAGTAATTTTTAAGATATCTGGTAACATTACCAAATAATGACAACATTTAATTGACAACAATACTACGAAGAATGTTTAAGAAAGGCAAGCAGGAATTCTTTTAAAACTCAATGTCTATTATGCACACCAGCAACTATTTAAGCACTGATAACACTATTCAAAGAACTCCGCAGTTTTATTATCTGCGTGTGGCGATTCCAGACGTCGCCCTTAAGCTTCTGTGGAGATAAACGACTCACAGGCGGCAGTTAAATCATGACCAATGTAGCACAAAGTCAACTTTTTTTTTCCCCCATTACGAAAGCTGTTAAGTTACTGGTGAAGCAAGAATGCTCTGACATGAACAATAGCAGCGGTTGTTCCTGTCAACTTCTTTTGAAACTTGTTTGATTCTGTCAAGAAAAACGAACATTTAATGCCACTAGATGCTTAAAAGAAAGCATCGTCTGCTACACCATGACTTGTGTAGCAAACGATCTTCAACTAACTCGCATTTCAGGAGCTGTAGTGAAATCGCATGTTCACTTTAGGCCAAGATGTTCCATTCTAATTCAGGAGGATCCTATCACCACTGTAAACATTGCTGTAATGGTGCTCATGATAAACAATTTTCAAGTCTATCTTGGACAGCCCTCAAAGTTTAACGGTCAGTGGAAAGTAAAGGTACGGCGCATGGAGGATTTGGAGGTAGCGCTCCACATATTCTCGACCTACGGCACGAAGTGAGGTGGAGTGGTCAGTCCTACACTCGGCCGCCTTTACCTCCCAAGGTGTTGGAGTATACCACTAATGGTACTCAATTTGATGGGAAGCTGAGTGCACCAAAGAGCGCCAGTGCAACAAAAGTCTCCAGCATCTTGGCCAGGATTTGAACCGGGTTGCCCGATTCGTAGTCAGATGCACAACCACCTAAGCCACTGCGACTCCAGCTTAAAGGCTAGTGCATAAAAGAATTAACGCAACGTATATTTAACATAACTTCAAGTTGTGATCCGACAGGTTCTAATATATTAAAGTTCTTTGCATTTTTTTTTTTTTTTTACACTAGACTTTAGACTTTATAATTCTTGTTTACTTAATACCATATCAACAATACACTTCTTACCTGTTTCTCGATCAATATGAATCGACTCTAGAATTTGCTTTTGGTGTTCCCTATCTGTAACAACTTTCTTAGGACGCTTATGTCCATAGTATAGTTCACCATCGAGAACCTGTGCCGAAAAACAAGAAGATATATTTATATACAGTAGCACTATGCATACAACCCATCCCCCAACACACAGAGAGAGAGAGAGAGAAATCATGCAATGTAACGGAAAGCGTTCTTTTTTAACTTCGAAAGTAACTTCAAAAATAAAAAAAATACTCCAGTGTCATATATACGCCATTATGGTATACCAGAAAGCTACTAAAAGGGTGACAGTCTCACCTCAAAATTTATCTAAGTAGGCCTATGTTATCACGGTTTACTATATACTTTGTTTTAAGATGCATATATCATCAGGGTGTCTAGCGAACAGTAAAAAAAATATATATCCAGATTAATTTAAGGGAAAAGATACAAAAATAATCTTAATCTTACCTTCCATGCGCAATAGCAAGGTCGGCGTATGAAATAACTTTGGTTAGGTTAAAAGTTAGGGATGGCTGACGAGTAGCTTTAACACAAATTGGACAGAACACGGAGGAATTACTATAATTCCCTGATTTTTCTCCGATTTAAAGAAAATTCCCTGATTTTCCCATGACCTTTTCCTGACCAACTAAATTCCCTACTTTTCCAGGTTTTCAAACCACTGAACAGAGTCGATCAGAGACAAAAGTCGGACAGTTACATTAGCAACCCACACAACGCAACCGAACATTTTATAATACTATGTTAAAATGTAACTTAAAAAGAAAAAAAGGAAAAAAAAAACACGTAATGGTTTTCTAGAGAAAACAAAAGCTCCTCGTATAATATAAAATGTTCCTTTAACAATTATTTATCTAAACAAGTAATGTCAAAGTCATACTTTTTCCCACCCTTTCAGATCATAAGGAATCCAACGGTGTTATGACTCAACTGTCTGATTGGTTGTTACTGAGAACTAGAGGGGTATACAGATGGAGAATGATAAGCAAATGAAAAGGAGCTGCCAGTTTTCGAGTCAATCATAATTTTCACCTTCCTTTAGACCACGAGGAATCCAACGGTGTATGGCCCATCTGTCTCACTTTTATTACTGAGATCTAGGGGAAGGGGTAATGGAGAACGAACTTCCAATTTAAAATTAACCGTGTCAGTACAAATTTTTAATGTTAGTAAAAAACTGAGCCAAATATGATGTTTTATCTATAAAGAATGTGCTAAATCTGTACGTATATACTTTTCGCATCCTGCAGGATTCTTATAAATCCTAGGTTGAAATATGTTATGCCTCCTATATATATTTGCAGATCAAGAAAGTTCATAATTTCCTAATTTTCACAGTCTTTTGTAAATCTTGTTGGATGTATTTTGTTCACTTCAGTCAATAATAACTCAATTTTGTTATCTTTATACAGAATAAACGTATCATCTACATACCAATATCTAATTTTTTGTACCCTGGGATACGTAGGGATCGCTGATTGGAAATGATTCATTACAGTATCTGATAGTATACAATATTCCATGGTCAACCAGCCATTTGCATGTAACTTTTCAAGTTGAAAAACATTATTGCGAAGACCAAAACTCAAAAGTTTTATTATCTTTACTATTTCAAGACAGGTTCATAGATGGACCTTTACTGTGAGATCGTAGAGCCAACAAGTCTATACTACTAAATCATGTCAAGAAACGCTTACAGAGGAGCAGAAGGTGACACCAACCCTCAGTTAACCATCACAAAACTGAGAGAAAAGTTCTACATCGCGAACAGGGAAAGCAATGGATTAAAAGAACTAAAATTCGAAGCAGAACTATTAGATAAATCCGAGCGTAAAAGCAGATTATATCAAAATCGCAAATTAAGTTCTAAATCTTGGCCAAATCGAATAATGAAATAATAATAATAATTTGAAAAGATTTTATTTGGCTAAACATACAGCTTCAATTTGCCACTAGTGCACCAAAAGAGAATACAAATATTAAAATTACATAAGTATTACAAATATATATATATATATATATATATATATATATATATACATAGTCATATTACAAATGTAAATGTGAAATGGCTTACATGCAGCATGCATAAAATAGAAAAACATATAGACAAATCATTGGTTCAATACAAAAGTGATTACTTGTAGCATGCGTATAATACAATAATATACAAACGAATATGACATACATAGAGTAAAAATTACATTAAAACAAGCAAAATATAGTCAAATGATAACAAAATGACAAAAAAAATATCAAAAGCACAAACATGTAGTATCTGTTTTAAACTTATAATAGTCAACCTAATGGCATAAACACCACAAGATCCAGAAAGACAAAAATTCAAGAAGATAAATTAATGAAATGCACCAAAAATAGAACAAAACTAGTCATTCAATAGACCTAAAAATTGTCTACGTATAATGTGGTGGTGATAATAATAATAATAATAATAATAATAATAACAGTAAAGAAATCGATCTGAGTAAGATGTGGGGGGCAACTCGTGAAGCAGTGAAGGCCGCAGCAAAACAACGTGTAGGGGCCTAGGTGAGAAGAAACGACAGAAAAACAACCCTTAGTTTAATGAAGAATTCCTTAAGCTTCATGAGGAACGAAAACAAGCAAGAATATAGAGAGCAAGATAATTCAGAATATAGAGGAAAACGATAAGGCAAATAACATAAAGAGATCTGTACTCGTTAAGGAAAGGTTACCAGCCAAGGCTAAGGATGATTACAAATGAACGTGGAGATGATCACGCGGATCAAACTAAAATTCTCGATGTATGAAACATCTATTTCGACAACCTTCGTAGTGCACACACAGGTGAACAGAGGAATTTGAAATTGATACCGCAGAACCCTGCATACCCGAACCTAGTGACACTGAGGTCGAAACTTCTATAAAGAAATTGAAAAATTTCAAACCACCAGGAGTTGACAACATCCAAGCCAACTTAATTAAAGAGGGAAGAACGGCATTAGTCAAGGAACTACATAAACTGGTAAGTATAGAAAACGGAGCAATTTCCAACAAAACAGAAAACCTCAGTACTAGTTTCGGTTTGTACAATAGGCAAAAAATCTGACTGTAATAATTACAACGGAATCTCATTACTCTGAATATGTTACCAAGTGTTAAGTAATATCCTATTAACATGCCTAATCGTACACTTAGATAAAATAATAGATCATCAACATGGATTTAGAAGAAATAGATCTACGTTGGAACAGATTTTCTCCCTGAGACAAATATTAGAGAAGAAATGGGAATACAATGGGACGTTCACCAGTTCTTCATTGATCTTAAGGAAGTATATGATTCTATCAAAAAGATACAAAATGCTGGTAGATCTGGAATTCCGAAAAATATTTATTCAGCTTATAAGGATACGTCTCACGGACCCAATAAGCAGAATACGAATAGGTAATAAGATGTGAAATAATTTCGAGATACGCAGCGGATTGAAACAAGGTGATGCCTCATTACTATTGTTTAACTTTGCATTAGAACATACGATTCTAAAAATAAAAAGAGGACAGAAAGAGACTAACACTGAATGGGTTGAACTAAATGTTTGTATACGGATGATGTGGATTTTAAAGGGGCGATACAGATGCACTATGCTATGCCAGTTTTTTATTTATTTATTTATTTTAATGTCGTTTAACAAGTTTTGCAAGTGGACAACTCATGTATCCTCAACCAGGTTTCGGGAGCACTCCAGACCTATCTCGAACTATATTTCGCTCAATAGATCTTGTACACGCCTCTAGCGCAAGCATGCTATCTACTGTATTGCTATTCCGTAATAATACACACGAGGTAACAATGTGATGCAAACTGAAAAAGTTTGAGAACAACTGTCTTAAACAAATAGCCCACCTAAAGAGTACGCCGACTTCAAAAAATTTGTAAGGTAGTAGTGAATAAGTTTTCGTAGCTTTTTATTTCTGTTTAGCACAGTTTCAGGCTACTTTTCTTAAGTTGTTTCATTTTTCACGAAAAAAAAAAACCTTAGCCTTGCTTATAACTTTATATAACAGCATATTATTTTCAAATGTCGGGTGTAAAAAGAGATTAGGAAGATAAGCGTTACGAACAACCTTAATACACGCAGCTGATTAACAGTGTTCTTCATGTACCATCTTTTCCAGTCAACCTCATATTGCAGTCATTAAATCTGTCAAATAAAAACCTTCACTTTTACACCGTTCACTTTTTTTTAAAAAAGAAATATTATGTTTAACCACCCGGAACTAAATAAACCAACCGTATCTCCCTCATCACATGCTCCTATGACATATGAAAGAAGTGGACTCTGAAGTTCATTCATGCAGAGGTAATATCTAATTTGGCATGCTAAGTCTAACGAGCATCAACATCTCATAATTTGTTTGCTTGCTAATTTTAGGAGAGGCAGGTAGGGTGAAAAGTATCGCTGTAAATACTTCCCTATGTAGTACACAAAAACATTCTGCTACGGTTAGTTCGAACATTGTAGGTAGTTCCATAAAACCACATGTCACTAAAAGCGTAGATCAGTAAAACCGGAATTGTTACGTCAAGTCCACATATTTCATTACTTCGATACGAAATATACGTTTCTTAGAAAAACGAAATTTCATTTTTCATCACAACACGGCTGAGACTTCATATTTTATGATCATTTTAGATTTTGTCGCGTTGCAAATACGACCGTTTATAGCTGAGGACGTCGAAAAACATGAAAAAACAACAACACAGTATTGCTAATTTTGAAGATATTTCTTTATAGCATAATGCGAGAACACCAAGGCTCTCATTATGAATGTAATATTTCTTAAATATTTTGTTATCCTTAATAGTAATGGTTTATACATAAAAGAAATTCACAAATATATTTAGAACTAAATTTTGTCCCCTATAGAGTGCAACCACGTTCCACGACAATATCATGTTGAGAGAGAGAGAGAGAGAGAGAAATCGAAGTTTAACAATTGGTTTACTGATGAATAACGTTGTTGGTGGGGTACTACACATACGATATTCAGATACGAGTTTGCGCGTTGGAAGTGTAGTGGCTTGACCTTTGATGTGGAACTAAAATCGCGACAATAGCGATTTCTGAGATACGTAGTTGCACACTATAGGCGACGATTTCCTTTAAGAAGTAATTCAAATACACTACTGGAACAAAAATATGTAAATTTAAGATGACCGTTTTTCTAAATAGTGTTAATGAAAGTATACTTACACAATAATTTTGAGCTCTTTTTCTGATTGACTTCTTCTGAGTTTCTGAAGATGATGAAGGATAGACTTTAGAGTTTAGATAATGGTAGATTTCACTGTAGTATAAAACATCTGCATCCACACTCAGAAGATCTTGTGGCTGTTGCTCCTCGGTCTCTTCGATGGATCTTACTTCAGAAATCAACTGATTCATTTCGTTCTCTTGCTGTACGATCTCCTCAGAGATCACCGCTTTCTTCGAGGTCTCCTCCAGTGAGTCTGCAACAATGGTTTCAATCTTACAACCATCCAAGTTGACATCCTGCTCCGTATCTTCAGTGTTTGTATACACGCATTCCTCCTTCGAAATTGTGGGGAAATCTACGGTTAAAAAAATAATATCAATAAATTTACGGCAATCGTTAAATAAATAAGCCTTAAGAGTAAACAACCTACCCTGGACAAACACTTACAAAAAAGAATTAAACATTTTGTTTTAAAAAAAATCAAGATGGTAACAAGCGGTGTTTCCAAATTGTATACTATAATTTTATGTATATATGTATATACCTAGCAAAAAAGGGAAGCCGGAAGGGAGATTTAAAGTAAATTTATGAAAAAAATGAAGGAATATATACTTACAGCTATATGTTCCGTATTAGAACACACACATAAACAAATATATACAGGTCACTACAATATTTCGTGCACAGTGACACTTAAGTCATGTGTAGAGGAGAAAACGACGTGCACGTTTTGAGTAAGCACAAGGTTGAGGAAACAGTGATGAAGCTTGGAGAACAACTGACTGCTATATAGCGCGTAGATTGGAACAATTTACAACTGTATAGCTTGTCAGTTCAGGGTGGGATCGTGGAAGGAAATGTGTTGAAAGTGCAGAGGAAACGAGAGGTTTACAGTTATTAAAGGTTAAGACCAGGTTTTATTTTCGCGCTCAAACCATGAATAAAGGCGCTTTCCCATATATCACTAACACAAAGGGAAGCCGGAAGGGTAATTTAAGGTAAATTTACAATAAAAAGGAAGGAACTTACTTACAGCTTATTTGTTCCATTTGAGAATACGCACAATAATTAACATAGACGTCGATATTTCGGATTTTAAAAGTCCTTATTCTTGAACGGAGAAGAAATGACGGACACGTGCAGATTGAATAAAAGACTAAGATGATAATGCGCCACGTAGCGGACGATGCATCAAGCTGGGAGAACAACTGACTGCTGGATAGCGTGTAAGTAAGGGAGAAGATCGTAGAAGGAAATGTGTTGAAAATGCAGAGTAAACGGGAGGTTTAGAGTTATTAAAGGTTAAGGCCCGGTTTCATTTTTGCGCTCAAGCCATGAATAAAGGTCCCCTCCCACAGACGGAGTGTTGAGACGCTGGTCGTAGCGGGTAATGTGTGAATTATGGCAACAGGCAAAGATAGATCAAAATTGGTGTTGTGTGACTTGGTGTGTAAGGTGACTGGGGCATCCGGTTTGTTGACAGTGCTAAAATGACGAGTTATTAAGACGAATTACGAGAGGCACACCTGTTTCCTCCACATAAAAGACATCACAGAATTTGCAGGTAAGGATGTATATTACATTGGAGGCGTGGTATGTAGCTTGGGATTTTGGGTGTACCGCTCCCTAGCAGTATTGATAGTGACTGTGGGAGAAGTGATGAAAATGGAGAATGTCCTACATCTGGATCTTTTGCATATGTGAGCACCGGTTTGAAGTGGTGGCGAGGGAGGATTCGTACGGACCAAGATGTTTAAGATTAGGGGGGTGATGAAAAACGAATCTATATTTAGTGAGAAATACTGATCTTGTGTCTGGGTCGGATTGGAGAATGTGGAAATGAGAGGGTGGGATTTGTTTGATCTTGGTAAGTTTAGGATTAAATTGGGTAATTAGAGCCGGTGGGTTGGGATTGGTGCTGAAGGTTTGAATGGGTTGAATGTGTGAGGATGCACGGCGAATCTGTTTAGTTAAGAGGTTAGATAGGTAGCCATGGTTGACTAGAGCCTCCTGAAGGCATTGATTGTAATTTTCAGTAGCAGAGGTGATGGAATTCAGGCGTTGTCCTCTGAGGCCAAAGGAGAAAGGAATCGCTTTCTTGGTGTGGTAAGGATGGGAATTTGAGTAGCGTTAACACTGCATACGGTTTTATGTGAACGCAAGTAGTGAGGGTGTTGTCTTCTAAAGAGATGTCAACGTTAAGGAATTTGACCCTTTTGTAAGAAACGGACCAAGTGAACTGGATAACACGAATTTGATTTAGCTGTTTTAGAAATGTGTTGACCAAAGTAGTGGGACGAAAGGCTAAGTGGGATCAACGTCCACATCAAAACAACTGACGACGTGCGCAAATACTGATGAGAAGTGGGTTTTGGTTTTGTTTTATGTTGAAAATTGAGCTGCGTACAATAAAAAACAATAATAGTAATAATAATAATACTTTTGACTCAGCAAAAAAAAAAACACAGTCAGGAAAGTAAAACTGAGTATAGGAACTGCACTCGGGGAAAGTATGATACAGTATAGAAAACGCAGCCAGAAAAAAGTAGGATTTAGTTTAGAAAACGCAGTCACAGAAAGTCGGATACAGTATAAAAAACGCTATGAAAAGTGAGTAGGTTGCCGAGTCAATCACAAAAAAGTAGAAGTCAGTATAGGAAACGTTCAGAAAAAAAAAGAGAATATCAGAAAGCTGACAAAGAAGAGAAAAGAAACGGAACACGTTGGAAGAGAATAGGCAGGGTTGGAGAGGAAATGTGAATATTGACGTAGAGAGGAAAAAAAGTTTACTGCAGGTTCAGACCAGATAAACCGTGAATGAAAGCTCCTTCCCAGAGACGTCGTGTTGATGTGTTAGTGGTGGGGAACATCGAAGTCAGTGAACATTGTACAACTCTGTCTGTGTGTGTGTGTGTGTGTGTGTGTATGTATGTATGTATGTATGTATGTATGTATGTATGTATGTATGTATATATATATATATATATATATATATATATATATATATAGAAACTGGGGAAACGGGTCTGTTGGTGACGGAATAGTGACAGTGTTTATTGACACCGAAATTCAAGAGGCCGCTTGTTTTCCCCACATAGAATGCTGGACAGATAGTGCAGGTTAGGATTTATATGACGTTTGAGGTTTGACAGGTTCCTTTTGAATGTAGAGTGAAGTTGAAATCGGCTGTGTTGATTGAAATAGTTACAGACGTAATAAGGATGGGGCAGGTTATACATTTAGCGCACTCGTACATGTGTGGGCGGGAATTGAACGAAATTCGGAAGAAAGGTTTAGTGTGGACTAAGATGTTTCTGAGATTGGGGGGGGGGGGGTGATGGAAAACTAGTCTCGGCTTCGTGAGAAAAACTAATCTGATATCGGGATCAGACTGGAGTATATGAAAGTGGGAATGCATAATTTTGTTTGATCTTGGTTAGTTTGGAATGAAACTGAGTGTTTAACGCCGGTGAATTCGGATTGCTGTTGGGAGTGTGAGTAGGTTGAGTGTGCATGGCTGCACGTCGGCTCTGTTTGGTTACGAAGTTAAGTGGGTAACCTCGGCTGGCCAGAGCTTTCTGTAGGCTTCGGTTTAGGTTTCGGTTCCGGAGGTGGTGGAATTCAGGCGTTGTCCTCTGAGGGCAAGGAAGAAAGGAATATCTTTTTTGTTATGTTAAGGATGGAAACTTGAGTACTGTAAATACTACACATGGTTGGTAGGTTTGTGGACGGAAGTGGTAAGGGCGTTGGTTTTCAGAGTGATGTCAATGTCAAGGAATGTGGCATTTTTGTTTCAGATGGACCAAGTGAACTGGAGAACACGGAACTGGTTCAGCTGTTCTAGGAATATGTTTAGTTTGGCCTAGTGTTGTAAAGAAGCGTTTTTTTTTATTATTCAATAAAAAAACATAGTTCTTTTTAAAAATGTGTTTTTTCACACAGCAAGTATTTAATGCTATATGCTGCAGATGATCAATGTAATCAGCAGGAATGGAGTTAAAAGTCCTCACACATTCATCCCAATTTACTATTGCCACATTGCGGTGCATCCTATATCTTAACCCTAACAAACATAAGGAATTAACTAAGGACATATGGACTTCAAGTTATTTGGTATAGTTTGTAATAAAATACTAATAAACCTCCAGGGAACTGAAGAAATATTTTGTTTGCAGGAAGATTTAACTTAATAGAGATAATACAACTTCGAAGACATCTTTATTGTAAACTGAAAAACTATGAATTCTTACCGAAACATGCTCTCATTCCGTATACAATACGCTAATTTGTAATTACGATATTATTCAAGGATGACATCATAATTACCGTCCGCAAAAATAAATTATCTTTAGCTCAACATTCCGGGAAATGACCTGCTTCTATTCCAGAGCACAGAAATATGTTTGTGTTTACTAGTACATTGTGTTTCACTATAAAAACTCGGGGGCACTGCTCCCTCATGCTCCGGGCTCCAAATCTCGCCCCATACTTTGAAAATATATACGGATACAGACTGTATAACAAAAAATATTTTATGTTAAATGGATATTTAAAAAGAGTTATATAAATCCATAATGAATACTCTTGTAAACAAGCAACTACATATGTTTCTTTTAAAGAGTCTGTTGAAATAGGATTCTGAGAATTATTATTTGAAAGTCATAACGTAGCTACGTCCGCGGCTTCCGCCGCGCTTTCTTGAAAGTATATTAATAGCTATCGGCACGTAACAATATGGGACCATTTGAAAAACTGAATTTTAAAATAGGTTGGCAACGCTGACAACTTGGTGCCTGGGTACAGGGAACAATCACAGTATGTTCAGATTGTATCGAATATGTATACTGCTTAAGTTTGGTGCGGATACGTCGTACTATATGGAAGTAGTAAATATTTATTTTTAAGAATTGATTGACAACACTGTCAATCGTGGGACCTGAAGTACTTCTATGACGCGTCCCAGTACGTAAATACGAAGTTTGGTACTGATACGTTCAACGATATGGAAGCAATTAAACATTTTATTTTCTGAAATTGGTTGGCAACACTGAGAACTGCGGCGGCGGAAGTACCAACATGAATTCGCCCAGTACCTAACGCACTTCTCAAATTTGGTGTAAATCAATCCGGATACGTCCAATGGTAATAAATATGAAATCTAGAATTTTAAAATCGTTTGACACAACTGACTACAGCGTCTGGAGTGCCTGTATGACCCGTCCCAGTACCTAATGAACATGCATGTCGACTTTGGTGTAAATCAATCACACGTGTAGATTTGTATTATTAATAAAGGCATTTCTGTAAACTGAATTTTAAAATGCGCTGACAACACTGACAACTGGGGTGCTTGAGGACGAAGACACCCAAAATTTTCTTCTGTTGTGTTGAATGATGTTTAAGCCAAGTTTAGGGCACATACGTTATATATTTAAAAAAAAAACGAATTTTCAAAAAGTTCGCAACACTGAGAACTGGAATAGCTCACACATACCAAAAACATTTATAATCTTACAATATCAATGGTTTAATTTATGTTGTATTTCTTCTTAATTACTTACATAAAGTAATTCTTGCTTAAAGAGACGTTAGCAGTATTACAAATTGCTACCTAAAAATAACGAAGTCTCATGTGTTGTTATTCTAAACGGAAGTTTAAAAAAAAAACGAACTTTTCTATTCTATTTACATTAGGCTGGCCTCTGCATGAAACCAGAACATTATGACATCATCCAAAAAACGGAATCGAAGTAGAGGAGTCAACGGTTGAGTTTGTAGGAAATCGTGCTCAAGCTTGCCCAAGAACTGGTTGGCGTAGGAAGGGACCATTTTCGTACACATGGTTGCTGGGATTTGAAGATATTGTTTGTTTTCGAAAGTGAAGTTGTTACAGGTGAGAACTAGGTTGACTAGATTTAGAAGGAAAGCTGTGGTTGGAATGTGAGGTTTAGATCTCTGGTTGAGGAAGACTTCCAAAGCTGCAAAAGGAATGTTAATGTACAAGGAAGTAATATCTACAGTACTAAGCAGCATGTCGCCAAGCACAAGTGGTAATTTACGGATTATTTCTAGGAAGATGTAGGTATCGCGTATGTGAGCAGGAAATGCTTAAACATGTGGTGGTAAGGAGGAGTCAACAATGGCGGAAATACGTTCAGTAGGGAAATTAAACTGGCCACAATCGGTCTACCCGGGTTACCGGGTTTGAGAATCTTAGGTAGTATGTAGAAAGTAGGAATGCGTGGACTGTCTGGACTTAGGTATTCTACGGAAATTTCGGATATGCCCTCACAAGGACCGTTAATGGTAACAAATTCGGAGATTCTTTATTGGTGAGTGTAAGTTAAGTCTGTGGTGGTTAGTTCTTAGGTACTGGAATCAGAACGTTGTCGGTAAGTCTCCCGGAGATACATAGCTTTTCTCAACGCTATAGTGGTAGATCCCTTGTCGGCTGGGAGAATCATTATGTTCTGGCTCTCACGAAGCGCTGCAAGAGCTTTTGCTGTGTGCGGGTTAGGTTAAATTGGTCGGGAATTAAGACTCATATATATGACTCGAATTATGTCCACATACATTTATATCTGTCCGCTAAACAAATCCATACCATTGGGACAATCTGCATCAAATTTTACACGAATCCTTCATTTGACCAGAAGAAGACCGTACACTATGTTCAGTCCCAACATATACACTGAGTGGTCATATTTCACTGCATAACTATTAAATACATTATGGGTCTTAAAATCCCACTCCAAATTTTGTATGAATCCTTCAACAGTCCAGAGAAAGACCGTGAACTGTCTAGTTCCAACGCGTACTTAATAGTTATATCCAAATACCTAGTTGAGTCCTCAAATCCACACCGTTCGACCAATTTGCACCAAACCTTTCTTTCCACTGCTCATTCATTTGTCCGTAGAGAGATCGTCTAAACTTTCCATTGCTCTATAACTACCATCGAGAGATTGTAGATTAGCTCTGGCTTCAACATGTACACTACGAATATTTCATGAGTACACTACCAAATACTTAGTGGGTCTTCAAATTCAATTTCGAAAAAAAAAAAAATATGTTGTAGAGTTGCTTCTGACCCGCACTACCAAGTGGAAATATCAGTTAGTACTTAAAAGTTTAAATTCATGCATCCACTACAGTACTATTGATTCTTAAATGAGAAAATATAATAAATAAACTTATGAACTAAAATCGTTCACAGTTATGTTTCAATCGAGAACAAGAATTGAATAGAAAAGAATTTACAATGTTACATTTGCCATTATGAGAATTTTCTACATTCCACTATCTGGACTGAAATGAATATGAAGCCAGAGTTTTTCAAGAAATACTACTAATAACAAGAATACCAAATACCTAGTACCTTAATTCCGATGGAAGGTAATGGCAAACTACCATCGGTTTACACTGCCCAAGGATTTTCGGGTAAAGAAAGACCTGCCTCAGGGCAGAACACCAATTTTCATCATTAGTACCTTTATTACTATAGAAAAAAATAGGGAAACTACGATCTGCTATTATGGTATGTCTTACTGAATATCCGTTGGGGCTCCCCACATCAATTATGACTTAGCAACCTACTATTAAATGGTGAGCTACCCGAATTCAGAAGTAGCGGAAAGCCATATAAAGCGGGGATGGGAATTACTGAGCTGATCATGCAACACTTGTCCTTCAACGAGGGCCGCCTGCCAAGTTAAGGCCCTATATGAGCTGTTGAGTTGAAAGGTCTACTTTTTACATTCCTGATTACTTGATTTGTCTCATCTTTTTCTAGCCAATTCAATTTTTTTAACGAATTCATAGCCATGCAATTTCTTTAGAAATGTACTTATGACTTTGGTAAGATTCTTACCGGTAATTCCCTCTAGCTTACTCCCAGGACGGCTGATTCTTCTGCGTTTACAGCTAAACAATCTAAGAGATTAAGTCACTCGATTCGAAAACTGAGATACCACTCGGAATACCTTCTATTTAACAAGAGAAGATACATTTTATTCACCGACATTGGTAACTACACCTCTTAAAAGCAGTTTATTGAAGGAAAATTCAGTATTATTATTAAAATATACAAATTACTATGCGTATTTCGGATTATAATATGTCGGATATTCCAAGTATTACAAGGATTTGGATTATATAATGTCCAACGGCTTTTACAGCGCTTTGGAGCAAAATACAAAAGAACTTTTTTTCTGTTACTTGTGGCAAATTAAAATAAAAGATTAGTTTCGTTTGTACTCGATTGTCATACTTTTATCCAAGTCTATCATCTTCATATATTACCTTTGCTTTCCCTGGAGCAACGAATTAAATATGAATTTTAGTACGTCGGAATAGACCGATTGCTTAGTATGATTTGTCCTAGTGATTAAATAAGTGAATCATTGAACTTGACAAATATTACTTCAGTTTTGGAAATAAGAAAATATTGTATGCATCCTTCTTGTAAGTTAAGCATTATTATTTTGTGAATTATGTGGGCTTTACATATTCCCCTGGAGCCAACTGAACTTAAAATGTGATTAAATTAGATGTAAGGATATATTCGGCTACCAGCCTTATGCATTCAATTTGAGATACTATTATTTACAAAACGTAAATCAGTAATTCTGTGGCGCACTACAATGCGAGGGCCGCGGTGACTAAGTGATAGAGCCCTCACTTTTGATGCGTGAGAACTTCGGTTCGATCCCGCCTCGTGCCATGTGGGCTTTGTGGTCGACAAATACCGTGCGAGTGAGTTTTCTCGGGGTTCTCCCATTTCCTCACACTTTCTTCATTCCACCAATTCTCCCATCATCATCCACTAGGCCTAATCCAAAGTTGCCTAAAGACCTTAAATAAAAATCCAAAACTACGATATGGGAAACGTCCAGAGTCCTTTCTGGCAATGATGAAATAGAGAACACTGAATTCAGGAAGATAATACAGATTGATCAAAAAAGCAGAAACCGTGGCTACCATGACAATGGGCTGGAGGGTAGAAATGCGGTTTAAAATTGTCAGGTTTAATGTTAAAATTATATCATATACCGTATGAAGAAATGGATGAAAAGTACAAATACTCAGCTGATGGAGAAAATCTGAAGAAGTGCTTCTACGGTTTTACCTCAATTCAGTCAGGATGTCAGATAATACAGTAAATCCTGATTACTGCCTATCTCATCTCTTTCCGTGTGAGAAATTCTCTCTCTCTGACTTGAAAGATGCTAAGATCATACATGCCAATTTAAACCAGAACCACAATATAAACTGTATTCTAAGAATAATAATAAAAAATAACCAGAAAAGATCTTTCTTAGACTATTGTTAAAAGTGTACAAAATACCAAAATATTTGAAACGGTTGCTTTAAGTGTGTGAAACAGAAATTGATACTATATATACTGAGTTGCTGTAGATAATATCACTAATAAAATCTATACCGTATCAACTAGAAATTTTAATTTGTAAACTTCATCGATAGTTACACGCATCCATATCACTATTATACTGAACAGTGAATGGGGGAAGTGGAGGTAGCGCTCCACGTGCTAGGTGAGGTGGGATGATCAGTTCCACGCTCGACCGCTTTTACTTTCCCAAGGTGCCCGGGAGTATCAAAGGCATTTTGGTATTCAATTTCATAGGAGGCTAAGTGCACCTCTAAGCGCCAGGCATGGGAACACTGCGAAAAAAAAGTCTCCAGCGTCCTGGCCGGGATTTGAGCCCGGTCAGCCCGATCCGTAGTCCGACGCGCTACCGCCTGAGCCATGGTGACTCGTGAGTAAATTTGGAGAAGGGCGAAATCCCATTCAGTTTTGATAAGACGTGACCAACATAAGTCGTTTATTTATTTATTATTATTTTATACTGTATTTGCTTTAAATTTCGACAAACTTCTTAATATACACAACGGAGAACAAACAGAGGAATTTGAAATCTATACCGCAGAACTGTGATTAGCCGAACCTTGCGAGATCGTGGTCGAAATGCCGATAAAGAAATTTAAAAAAAAATCTAATCTTCGGGATTAGACAATATTCCAGCCGAATTAATTAAAGCGGGAGGAAAAGCACTTATCAAGGAAGCGCATAAATTGATAAACGCTATATAGAGAAAGGAAGAGCTTCCAAAGGAATGGAAAACATCAATAATAGTTCCGGTTTATAAAAATGGCGATAAATCGGACTGTAATAATTACCGCGGAATCTCGTTACTCCCAACATGTTACGAAGTATTGAGTAATATATTGCTTATTCACCTTAGTGTATACGTAGATGAAATAATTGGGAGATCACCAATGTGGATTTAGAATAGATCCACACTGTACCCGATTTTCGCCTTGAGAACAATCTTGGAGAAGAAATGGGAATACAATGGGACTGTTCACCAGCTATTCATTAATTTTAAGGAAGTTTATGATTCTATTAAAAACTATACAGTATCCTGGTACAATTTGGAATTCCGAAGAAACTCGTTCAACTTGTGAAAATATGTCTCAGCGACCCCATAAGCTGAGTACGGGTAGGTCAGATATGTCAGATAGTTTCAAGATTTGCAACGGATTGAAACAAGGAGATGCCTTGTCACCACTACTGTTTAACTTTGGATTAGAATATGCGATTTTAAAAATAAAAGAGGATAAAAAGAGACTAACGTTGAATGGCTTGAATAAACTGTTCGTGTACGCGGATGATGTAGATTTAATAGGGGAAGATATAGAGGTACTACAAAGCAACACCGATGTCTTAGTAGAAGGGTGCGATGAGGTAGGTCTACATGTAAACATAGAGAAAACAAAATACATGAGATGCCGAAACACAGGGAATAACGGAAATAGATACAATAATTAAGAATGAAAACATAGAAAAAGTACACAAATTTAAATACTTGGGAGCATTCGTAACAAGCAAAAACAAGGTAACGGAAGAAATAAGAATTCGTGTACTATCGGGCAACGCATGTTTCTATTCAGTCCAGAAACTTCTAACCTCGCGATTAATATCAAGGAAGTTGAAATTGAAAATATACAGAACGGTTATTCTGCCGGTAATACTTTACGGTTGCAAAAGTTGGAGTACGACCCTAGAAGATGAACATAAATTACGAGTGTTTGAGAATAAGGTTTTGAGAAAGTTATACGGGCCGAAACGGGATGAGATGACTGGAGAATGGAGGAGACTACACAATGAAGTCCACAGTCTATACTACTCACACGATGATGTAAGAATAATGAAATCACGACTAAGATGGGCAGGCCATCTAGCTCGGATGGGAGAAAAACGAAGATTATATTCCATCTTGGTTGGAAAGCCAGAGGGAAAGAGACCGTTGGGAAGCCCGAGACGACGTTGGGAGGACAATATTAGAAGGGATCTTCGAGAAGTAGGTGTTTGTGATGAAAACTGGCTTGATCTTGCTCAGGATATATCCCGATGGCGAACGTTTGTTACTATGGCGATGAACCTGTGAGTTCCGTAAGCCATAAAGTAAGTAAGTAATTGCTTTAAAAATGATATTACACAAGAAAATACCACTATGCCCGAGCAGTTGTAAATTATTCAAACTTTTGTTCAAGTTTTCTTTTTACTTACCGCATGTCGGAATGCATCCATCCAGAGACACCACCAGAAGAGACTGTTCAGTTGGAATGTCCATATTTTACTCTTTCGATACCTAAAGAAAAGCGAAACAAAACGTTAAAAGGCGCCCTAATATAATCTACGAACGGTATCTAGCACTTAACATCAGCTATATAGCATAATAATATTTTTCATAGTCGTGCCTTATTTAATTATATTTATCCTTGTTCATAAAAATGAGCTACCACCAACACCAAGCATTTATTCAGAGTACATTAATATCTGAAAATGTATACCCACTCATCCGATCTGGATGATACGTGCGGGCATTGAACTGGTCTTGCCGTGATCTTTTCAACGACACCTTAACCACCTTCGTAGCGCTAATAGTTCTTCAGTTGAAAGTTGTCGATAGACGGATAGACAGAGCAACGCTCAGTGCTTAAGTCTAAAACCTATTCTCAAACATTTTTGGCTACGGAGCCATTTAAACTCAAATACGAGGCTGGGGAGCTCAACATATTTTGTTGGGCCCGATTTTATGAACAATGTAGAAGATTTTGTTCACACTGGAGCCAATGACCCAAACCTGGTCTTCCAGTTGGTAATGTCGTGGACTTCGGATCAGCAATGGGGAGGAATGCGAGTTCGAGCTCTGCTGCCGGCTAGCATGACAGGTTTTCCAGGATTTTCTTCGGTTGATCAGGCGAATACCAGGACGGTATCTAAATTAAAAGCCTGACTGTTAATTCTCAATAACTAGCTTCAAAAGAATTGTCACGGAAGGACATCAACCCTCAGATGTGACGGATTAGGTCCAAGTTGGAAATCCAGCCCAGAAAAGAAAATTACAAACAAAAACTCATATCCAGTGAGGAAGTTAAGTACTGAGATAAATTGGTTTCAGTGAGTCAATAGTACAAGTAACAGTTTCAGTTTTTTTTCTAATATTCTAGTATTATTCATGAACAAGAACAAATAAATTATACAAATAATTTACTCATCTCAATGCGACGAATGCAGCTGTTTCCTGCCCCTGCAAATTTCTTTCACGTCTGGCTTTATGAAGGAGAGTTGCAGATGCATTCAGTCTGTTGCAATACTTTGTGTGTGTGTGTGTGTGTGTGTAGAAACAGGTTGAAAAATGTCTCGCACAGATACGTACCAACAAAAGGATTCACACCAGACGCACGAATGTTTTCCGTGTGATAACCATCAGACTTCTGAATGGAACAATAACGATCCGTGAACACTTCCCTTATATTCGCATAACATCTTGAATAGCCGTGCATTCAGCGGTCGAGACTTTACAATATTGATTATTTCACAGCATCGACAACAACAGTCTCAAGTACAGAAAACATCTTTCTAAAGGCTAGTGCATACCAATGAACAATGCAACGTTTGCTGCTTGAGTTTTGCAACCAATTCGATTTTTGAGGCAATGCCTGCACATTTTCCACCGATTCCTACCCACCGTCTGTGCAAATGTCAATACATCTGTCCCACGATAAGCCATATTCTGCAAATATATATATATAAAATGGTAAAACAGGTAGAAAAAAAGGATACTTACATGGTAGATTCTTGAGACAGCAGAACAATAACATCACAAACACAATAGAAAAGTAGTACGTTTCGCAAAAGCGTTTTCAACTGGTAGGAGAGAAAATGGACAGTGCGGGACTGGTGTTAAGGAAACGTCATATTGTCAACAGAATGCAGGGTGACAGCGTGGCAAGGTTATGGAGGCAGGAAAATTACTAGATGGGACGGAAAAAACACCAAATGAAGAAGAAAGTGCGAAGGTTACTAGGAGCAGGTAAGGGTCTTCCTGAAGGAATAAGAGGGTACAGAATCACAGGGGGAGGGGAAATAATAATAATAACAAAGATGAAGGGGAGAACAAAGAAACAATATAAAAAATATTATAAAAGTGCAACTAGAGACGGAACAAGGAAGAGAAAGAAAGAAGACACTGCGCTGCAGGGAGTTACAGGCAGTTGAGGCCGGGTTCATGGTTGGCGGAAAAGATAAAGATGTACGTCTGCTCCCATCTCTTTCTAACTGTGGCAGGTGAGTCAGGGTTCAGGGCTTTTAGGATTCTGACTCGAAACGTTTCGTCAAAGGCGCAGCCGTGACAGGAAGTGTGTTCAGGTATGGGGAGGTGCGGAAGTTGAGATTTGGAGGAGTAGCAAAGGTTGCTGATGTGGAATGTTAGAGAAGTTTGGGTTTCGCCAACGAAGAAAAACTTTGGTAAACTTTATTTTTATATGGACCAGTCTAATAACGTTGGACTTCGGCCCGTCACGATTCGCCCCTTAGTTATTAATATCGACACCCATGCCCCTGCCGGGACTCGAACCCGGGACCTTCGAGCTGTTGGCCTACCATTCTTTGTTTCTTCTTACTCTTTCCTATGTAAATATTATTAGTTTAGTTAAATGCCATATTTTTGACAAGGGTTAGATGATACAGCAGACTTTGCCTGAACCTATACTCCTCAATAAAGAGTGTATATGTATTATTATTATTACAGGTAATGAATGATATAGGAGTGATAATCTAGTCACGAGCATCCACTTACTTCTTCAAATCATTTCCAATATTGTTTAGAATTAACTGAGTCAAGTACCTAAAAAGTAGCTTAGGTACACAGATCAGTACCTGTACCTAGGTACATTGACCAACGTGTACCCACTACCTGTACCTAGCTACAAATAACAAGTACCTAACCCAACACTGGACATGACTATACGATCTGTTATAACAGGATTGCCAATGATTCCCTTCTTTTTAAGTGACGGCTGGTGCGTCTTCGTCTACAGAAGTTTATCGAACGTTCACAATAGTTCACAGTTTAGAAAGAAAAAGGTAGAGACAACAGGCGTATTCGATCCTACGACCCTTAGCACTGAGAGCCAGCACCTAGACCATCCAACTACAGGGTCAGTGCTTCTTTCAAATAGATATGCTGTTTGCTTACACACATTCGCGTCGTTCTTTTTCTCTATTTTGTTCGTTCTATTATCATACACTGAGACGCCTACAATGTACGAGAATCTTTTTATCATATATCTCCTCTTCATTTCTTCCAGAATAACTAGATATGTGTGTACTCTGTTTGACTGAAGCTTAATTTTTCATACCGACATTAGTTCCCAATAATCTAACCACGATATGGGATTTACTTTATTGAAAAATAATACATATAATTATTATAAGCCAAAGACCTGCTCATTGCTTTAAAACTTAGTAGCCTATTCAGTGTACCTTTTGCCAGAGTTAGCAATTAGAATAACCAATGACAGGTGAATTGTACAAATTCAGACCTGCTTAAGTACGATTCGAGACTAATCTCGAACACATTAGTTCCCGGTTTAGGCACAGCGAATGACCATGTGACCAGTTTGCTTTAACGAGCCGAAATAAATATATTTCATATCTAAGAGGAGGAATGTCATTTTCGCGTAGACATTAAAAATATAAGAGAAGCTGAATGTACGTTTATTATTTCGACTTACGAAAACACAACATTATGTAACACATGAAAAAGCACCATAAATCCTAATGTATTTCCCCAAATACGTTTTTCTTAACCGCGTTAATCCCAGCACTTTCCAACGACAATACAACACTGAACCCTAACCTGTAACAATCCAGGTGAGGCATTGGTAAGTAATGATATTTTTTTTCATGATTTATTTTATTGCTTGAAACGAAACTTGTCATATCTATCACATATAGACCAATTTTTATTATTATTACAATTTTGGAATATTTGCTTCTACATTTAGTGCAAGATAGGACTGTACGGTCCCGAAAATTAGAGGGAAAAAAAAACTTCTTCATTTTCCCTTCTGTCATACATCACAGTCGTATTGTTTGATGTCCTAAATACTGTTCCCATGAAAAATACGAGGTATCGAAATTCTACGACAATTATGATAAGAGCTACAGATAATTTTGTGAAAGTCAACTAACTCCCTTCATGATTGTAGAAAATCATGAAGAAACATTACATCTCTGGGATGTCAATGTCTCTATGAAACTTGTCAAATGCATTCATTTTGAAGTCGGGTATTCAAAAAAATAAATAATAATAATTATCGCAAGCCTGTTTAATTACAACAAATCGGTACGAATCGTAAGTCTATGACAATAACGGTAAGAGCTATACGTTCTTTTTTAAGTAAATATCCTAGTGAAAAAAAGTGTGATAAAATTATTCAGGCATGAATCCAATACGCATTTTTTTATTGTACAGAAATCGTCACATGAATTACCAGTAATGTTACGATTTTTTTAAAGATTAATTCCACGCAGTGTTGCCACACTTGGTACAATTGTACCCAATTCAGCCCTTTATGTCATTCATCGTCCCGTTGGTACCACGCTGGCATTTTCAGCCACTTGACGTTAACCAGCGACGTGAACTAGGGCACCGACCACGCCCACTTCGCGAAAATTACCGAA
>JAGDQP010001773.1:2818-15863 GCA_022664845.1 Lepisma saccharinum | reverse complement strand
TCGAAATCCACGACAGCGAAGAGAAACAGAGAAAACTCTTTTCGACCAAGAAGAAGAAAGTTACGCATAAGCAACGAATTACAAAACCAAGTTCAAGTGAAGTACTGGATATTGCAGTATCCTTACTGTTACACCATGAGTGAAACGAGGAAGAGTACATTGCAATGTAATGCTCTTTAGGTGCTTTTTTTTTTTGCTTGAAACTTGCGTTTTAAAACTGAAGCCGAAAGTTGATGTATATATATTGTATGGAGTGTTTCCTTTGGAACTTGCATTTTAAAACTTTTTTTTAAAAATATGATGTTTTGTATAATTATATGGTGTTATGTATTCATCTGGCAATCTCTTTATCTCTCTTTCTTTGATTATAAAAGTTCAGTTTAAATGTGATGTGTATATTTGGAGTATTTCGCATGATCGAACTTCACTACTTTTTTTTTAACTCGCTTCCTCCCACTTATCTGTATCTCATATGGGAATTCAACGCAGCCTACGTTATAACCTCAACACATGCATTCTTCGGTATAAATAATGTGTTTTTCGTTACAAATAAATATAAACTTTAAAAATTTTGTTGTTTTTCCGTAAACATTTGCCGCATTAATTTCTTCCGTGGCCATCCTTCGGCATACAGACGACTATTCACTCGGCGAGCTTCGGTAATTTTCGCGAAGGGAGCGTGGTCGGTGCCCTAGTTCACGTCGCTGGTTAACGTCAAGTTTTTGAGCCCCTTTTGTAAAAAGTTTGTACGATTCTACCCAATTCGGCACCACTTAACAATTATTTGTCACATTTACAAACGTGTGAGTAAGACTTTTCCTGCATCGAACGTTACTCGTACTGTGTGTTGGACTCTAAAAATACTGTTGAACATTTTTTCTGTGACGTTGCACCAGGCACCGCCTAACGCTACGAACTTTGTTGTGTGGAAAAGTCGCATTTCGGACTATACCAGGGGGAAAATGACACCAGATGGGCGCAAGCGCGCCGCACGCATGAAGGAGAAATCGAGAAAGAGACAGTGCTGGGGAATTTTTAGCTTGCAAGTTGTCGAAAAAAATCAGAAGCACACACACACACGTTGAATTATTATTCTGAAGAAAACCAGCGTGTGTGCTCAAGTAAGCCCATAATTTATGTGCCGCTGCAAAGATTAAAAAATGATAACAGCACGAAAAATTACATTTACGTAGTTGCCGGCTTGCCAGGCGAAGTTCTTTGTTTACTATTGACGGCATATTGACGAATATAAAGATACCCGAATATTTTGGCTTTTCATAGATCTATATCGACGCGTTGTAACAAACATTATGTACAGACCTAAAGTTAGAGTAGGGACGATCATACGTGAGCAAAAATATTTTACTTTTTAACAAAAGATTTAATGCATTCAAAATCTTGCCAACTGCTGGCTCATATGTATAATGGTATCCAAGCTGGCCAGGTACGGTTATCGTATTGTTGAAATAAGAGTTCCATACATTAATATACCGTCACATTTTACTTGTTGTAGACGTAGTACGATATCTCTAGTAATCTTCGTGCAGATAGTGCAACTGGGCGTCAGGCAGAATTTAATGCTAGAATGTTGAAACTTGCAAAGTTTGTTCTATTCCTCACCCTTACCTTACAATTTAAAGCGCTGCGACGACAAATGCGCTTTACCCGTATTTCCTCACGATCTGCATTCGACCACCCATAGCGTGAAAATCGCTCTAGGCATCACTCTTCATTGCTTTTTCAGTAATTCTTTACAAGAGCTCCTCCTGGCGTAGAGCACTCAGAACTCTTCACAATACTACGTTTTGCTTCCTATAGCCATGAAAGACACTAAATTGCGTGCAAAATGGAGAAAAAATTCCTAAAATCGAAGTTGTAATGTTGCATTACCATGACAAATTCTACTACAGCAACTTTTTTTTTTTTTTACTTTTGCACGCATTTTATGCTCTTTCATGGCTGTAGAAAGCAAAACAAAGCATTTTGAGAAGTTCCGAGTTAGTTTTCTGCACGTATCTGTAACAATTTAACTTAATTGCAGTGTTACAGCTGCGATATATTATTCTCCGTGGCAAATACTTTTTTTTTGAAAAGAGTACTTTTGTAACTTGGAAGTGGAGCGGGGTAGTGTTCTAGAACTTTGCCTCTTTTAGTTTCGTATTATAGAGCCATGTAGGTGTGAAAAGCCATGTGTTCGTATTATACTGGTGTAGAAAAAATGAATTCAGCCCATTTTGCCTCAATTTGGTACTATTTTTCAGCCCACTCCATAGCTAGGACTGTGGCAACCCTGGTTCCATGACAATATGTGAACAGAGCGCGGAGACAGACTGTTCTCCAAAAAATCCGAAAAAGAAAGAAGTGGGAAATTCGTGGTAAGGGTGTACGTACGATGTTATTCGAAAGCCTGTTCAACTAACAAATTCGTAAGTTTGTGGTAGGACTGCAGGTAAAATGAAAGTAAAAACCTCCATTTAAAAAAGCTACGGGTGCGAAACTAATAATAATCTATTTAGGCAGGGAAGCATTTTGTCCTGAGTGCTTCTTTTTATCGATATCGGTCACAAGAAGGCACATCTCCCAAATTTTAATCCTCAATTTTGATTACTTTAGAGTTCACTTTACTTTCTGGCCCGCAAAAAAGTAATAAATAAATAAATTAAATAAAATAAAATTTACAGGAGAATAGAGCTATCAAAGCGAGGGCAAGTGTGTGAACTGTAATTTAAGGTTATCTTAGAGTCGATAACGTGAGAGCTGAAAAGCAATAATTTAAGGTAATCTTAGAATCGATAACGTGTGAGCTGAAAAGCAATAATCAGATGGAACTATTGGTCTTCGTCCGCGATGGGCGGCATGGATTGTGGGTGATATAATGAACGCGGGAAAGTAACTTAATGACGTCGTGTATAACAGTGAAGTTTGAACCGTAACTTACTGCGTTTGGGAAGTGAACATGGCGTCCTTCGCTTCGTATGGATAGTATTAAACTTCGTATGGATAGTGTATAACAATAAAAAGAAAAACCCTAACGTAATTTTTGTAACCTACGCTAACCTAACCCATGTTCCGAAATACTATTACTGAAAAAGTGAATCAACCTGATTTTTGTAACTTCCCCTATCCGAAATAAATTAATTTTAAAAAAATAACACCTATTTTTCTAACTAAACCCATGTTCCGAAATATATTCATAAAAAAGTAAACCTTATAATATGAGTTACCATGTTTATATGCTGATTTCATAAAATGCGTGCCGGCAGGCTAGCCATTCGGTCTACGCCGTTACGCCAACGACTCGAAGGTCCCGGCGGGGGCTGGGTGAGGATTTTAATTGTTAAAGGGCGAATCGTGACGGGCCGAATTCCAGTTACTAGACTGGCCCATAAAAAAATAAAATAAAATCAAATCAAACTGTCAAAAAGTTTACCAAAGTTTTTTATTTGCACTTAGTATTCATCCGCAGCAGCCATGTTTTATTTTTTATCACATCGAACGCATATGTATGGAATAATTACGCATGGGTTTTCGTACCACTTTAAATGTGGACTGCTGGCTGTCGATACGTGTTTATGGAAGTGCCTGATTACTATTAAAAAGGTAAAAAAGAGCGTAGACATGGCTCCGTAGGTGCGGGCGATAAAGTAAAGTTTAGCCTTACTTTACAGTGTAGCAATGTGTACATTATCTTGACATTCCAGTTTGCTTAATGTCTGCTCCCCAGTTAGCACCTATTATAGGTCCATTGTATTATATTTTCTCAAGAAATATTTTAAAAAATCTGCAGCATCAAATTATCATTTATCGATTAAACACTGATTTGAATCCGTATAACTGAAAATTAATCAATAAACTTTCATCTTTTTCTTGCTAGACGATGGATATCATCAAAAGTGCAGGTTATCTGTCAAGATTTGCCTATTAAAGCTTTATCATGTTATTCGGACTCTGTTCGGCTACTCCGTATCTCTAAATTTTACTGTAATTATTAGTTCCACGCTTACGTAAACAAACTCAGCCGGCCATAGTACGCTGGCGTTAATTTTGACAGTGTACGCAAGTTTGTGTTTATTCAGAACGTATTACATGTCGTGGAACCACAAATTGCAAAGTAAATTTCACCATCACGCGTCGGTTATCTATCTGCAATGCAATATTTACAAAACACAGAAAAACAATGGAGAAAATAATTTATTCACACCGATCGCAGATATAACAACCCTCTACATCTTTGTTCTTTATCGCCATGTTAGCTTCCTGTTGGCTGCCAAAATAAAACCCCTTGAATTTAACAAATTCTCAGTGCACTTAAAATTCACACTTAATTGGCTAAAACCAACAATTATACGGTTAATATTGTTACACAGCTGCGTAACTTACCTGCAAATTCCACTATAACAAATAAAAACACTTGTTTTCTTGCTTCAATTTCATCTTCACAAATTTTAGCTATGTCTTCTTGACGCCCCACTTGAAGAAACCGACCAATCAGAAGTCCGCAGTCCGCAGAAGGAAACTGGGGGGAGGAGACAAAGTAAGAGCATATGGTCGATGTTTTGTAATTTATTGGATTAGTTGACATTTTTTAAAATTCAAAGTGAAGATTGAAGAAGCCTTTGACATACAGCAACAAAACATTAGGTGAGCTACGAAAACATTAAACATCTTCCTCAGAATTATTTTATTTCTGCAACGATGGCGAAGGTCATTCTACGTCTGTTTTCTCAAACCTTTTTTTTCTATAACTTCATCGGCAATCCTGTGGGTGTGGCTTTATTTAAAAGGAAGTTTACCGGAACTACCGAGATTCGAAGCCCGTATCGGTTTGTCTGTCTATGAGCATATCGCGCAACAAGAGGGAAGATAGTGGGATAGGGAGTACAAATTAGCGCCGTGGTTCTCAACCTGCAGGTCGCAAGCTACGGAATGGGAATAATATATATAAAGAATTTAAAATATTTCTAAGGAACGAACATTAAAGAATGCAAACATTGTTCTGGTTTACTTGATGGCATTGTGCGATTTTCCTGGGGGGAATGCCGGGGATTTTCCCTGGTACCAGAAGTCTTCATCCCTGGTTGTTGATCCCGAATAACATCCCTACCATGATAAAATGTTTATATTTCTACCCAAACAGACAGTAGGTTCAAACTTACCAGCAGCTGTTAGTTGTAGGCTCCCCCCCCCCCCCCCCGCTTCGTAATTTATAATAAATCGAACACTGCTTGATGGCATTGTGTTCACGCGGCTTTTTCATGTTCAAGAAAAGTATAAACTGTTTTCTATGATTTCTGTCTAATCTCCGGAGCCATTTTTTTAGTCTGTGTGGGGGAGGGAGATTAGGGATGGCCACAATTTTTCGAAAAAGTTTTTTTTTCGAAAGCGAAAAAGACGATGCGAATTTTTTTCGAGAAACGAAAACGATTTTTTTTTTACGAAAAACGTAAAAATTTTCGAAAGACGAAAAAGGGAAAGAACTTTTGACGTAAAAATTATCCACGAATAAAATATTTATTTTAATGCAGTTAATGTAAGTCATGGTACTTTGATATAACTAATGTTTGTATGTAGTTATAGATTTAAAAAAAATCAGCTCTAGTTTCTTCATCTTGTCTTTCTTCAAAAAATCATCTTCACATGTAGGCTGAAGCTGAATGTCAGCAGATTTTGTTTATTTAACAGTCAGTCGCAGTAGCCGCATTGGGTATTAATTAATGCTACAGTTTTTTCTTATACACGCGCTGTTTATGAGAAATATGAAAGAAGGATTGAACTTAGGGAAAGTCCCGAAATACGTTCAATATGTACGTACATTGGTTACGGCTTAAGAGAATTCGGCTATTCTCCGAAATCTGTTTGTATCAATGTGATTGTGAACTCGGTTTCGTGAAACCACAGATAAACAACCTACATCGTTCTCATTTACCGCTGACCATGGGCAAGTCAAACATATTGGAACACTTTACTCGCGACAAAGGCAGTTCAAAGTGCAATTACTGCGATATAGACGACAGCGTTTATGCTACGATGAATCTTACGATTAGCAGTAGTGCCAGAGTGTGAAAGCAAGAATGCTACAATAGGGCAAGATGCTATGGTATAAATCCATAACTTTTTTTCTTTTTACACTGGCAAACTGCTTTCGCTAAGATTTATCGTATGAGAAATTTTATCGTCTAAAGCGGTCTTTAATCCACAACAGAGGTACAACGACTGGTTTGTGGTATCACTTAAGAGCACGCCACATAGGTGTTATCCCGAGTACATCCCGACAGCAAGTATTAAAAGATTATATTGAAGAAAATCCACATATAGTGCAGCCAAAGAAACAAAGCTAAGATATAAAATGTTACAGCTTGCAATAGATGTATCACTGGAAGAATGGTTTGTTTGTTTATTTTTCTAGAACTCATCAAATTATTTCGTAAACTCTAATTTTATTTTTACATTAACTCTTCACGAGCGTAGCGAAGGTCTTCTAATCGAGACGTTTGGCAAAGTAAACCTATAAAAATTGAAAAGTTCATGATTTGTCTGTCTCTCTCTCGCGCGCGCGCGAGTCGCAATAACTGCCGAATGCGTGAACCGATTCGAATGAAATTTCCACAGATTGTTTATTGGTTCAAATGACATGTCAAGTTCGTTGTGGAAGAAAATCCGACCATGGGGAAGGGGTGAACTTTCCCTTAAAATAGCAAAAATGAAGAAAACAACGATGAAAAACGAATTTAATGGACTTTTTTTCTGTTACAAGAGCTTTATAAATGTGAAAACATACTTCGGAGATTTCGGGCAATTGGTTCCGAGGGAGTGGGGGTAAAATCGGACAAGGGTGTAGCCAGAAAATAAAAAAGGGGGTGTTCTAAAAGTGCATACTGACGAATCCAAATGAAACTTTGACAGGTTTATCGCGAGGTCTACTGTTCGAAGAACCTTAAGGTTAATGTAAAGCAACGATCTCCAACAAAAGATGGCAGCACTACCTCCATACACGTCTAATGTATTTTTATCGTTGCATGAAATTCCAATGCTGCTTCCACAAATTCAAGCCTAGAGAGTTCTAACTTTGAGGGAACAAAGTTCATAACCAATTCAAGAGTTCTATAAATGCCAATTTTTTATTTTCGTTTTTCTTCGTTGTTGAAATCGCTTGATTGTTGTTGTCAATATCAAAACGTATAACAATGAAGTTCTTACAACAAAAATCAAAAATGAAAATTAAAAATTGGTATTGATCGAACTCTTGAATTGGTTATGAACTTTCTTTCCTGAAAGTTAGAATTCTCTAGACTTGAATTTGTAGCAGCAGCACTGAAATTTCGTGCAACGACAAAATGCATTAGACATATGCGGAGGTAATGCTGTCATCTTTTGTTGGAGATCGTTGTTTTACATTAACTTTAATACTAGTAATTGATCGAGCGAAGTGAGGCTCGGCATTTGGGTTGTATGTATGTGTTTCACGATAACTGCCGAACGCGTGAACCGACTCGGATGACACTTTCACAGATTGTTTATTGGTTCAAAAACTTTATTTTTATATGGGCCACTCAAGTAACTTTCGACTTCGGCCCGTCACAATTCGCCTTTAGCTGTTAAAATCCACACCCATGCCCCTACCGGGACTTGAACTATGGCCTACCGCCGCAGACCGCTCGGCCACCCGGCCGGCTATTGGTTGTAATTACAGGTCAAGTTCGTTTGGAAAGAAAATCGGACAAAGGGGAGGGGATGAAACCCCCTAAACGTGCAAATGTAGAAAAAAACTATTATTATATACCGGTACCAGGTGTGTAAATATGAAACCGGAATTTGTGCATATACTGCGTTACCTGTCACTGTGGTTACCGTAAAACTGCGTCCTTGTCACCACTTGCTTGTTTTGACTGCTGATAACGATTTGCAACTCACAACCAGACAAGTTTCATGTCATAGGGTAGTGTTTAATAGCGTTGAGTATGGCGCAATTTGTACCTACAAACTACGATTTGCGGACAGCATTTATATTTTGTTACCATTTGAAGAAAACTGTTGCAGAATCGCATCGCATGCTTGTCGAAGCTTACGGTGATCATGCTCTTGGTAAGTCACAGTGCTATGAGTGTTTAAAAAAATTAAAAGTGTCGATTTTGACGTGAGAAACGAAGAACGTGGAAGACCACCGAAAAAGTTTGCAGACAGCGAATTCCAAGCTTTGTTGGAATGAGGATGACGCTCAAATGCAACAACAACTCGCGGATCAATTAAATGTGACACGAGAAGCAGTTTCCATACGTTTAAAAGCCATGGGCAAGATTCAGAAGGTGGAAAAATGGGTTCCACATGCATTGACTGAACGACAGCAGGAAAACCGAAAAACCACTAGCGATATCCTGCTTTCCAGGTACAAAAGGAAATCATTTCTCCATCGAATTGTGACTTGTGACGAAAAGTAGATCTATATCGAAAATCCTAAGCGTAAAATATCATAGGTAAGTCCAGGAGAACCGGCGACATCGATTGCAAGACCAAATTGCTATGGACGGAAGAAAATGCTCTGTGTTAGGTGGAATCAGAAGGAAGTGATCTATTATGAACTGCTGAAACCTGGCGAAACCGTTAAAACCCAACGTTACCGAAAACAAATGATTCGATTTGCATCAAGCTTTGCGTGAAAAACGACCAGAATATGACCAAAGACAACATAAAGTGATTGTGCTTCACGATAATGCACCCTCCCACCCAGCAAAACCGCTCAAGGAAACGATTGCGACGTGTGGTTGGGAAATCCTTTCACATGCGGCTTACTCACCAGACTTGGTGCCTTCCGATTTTCACTTATTTGCATCCATGGGACACGCACTTGCTGACCAGCGCTTCACATCTTACGAAAATGGCTTGATGATTGGTTTGCAACACAAGAGGTACAGTTTTTTTGGTCTGGCATCCACACATTGCCGGAACGGTGGCAGAAATGTATCGCTAGCGATGGCCAATACTTCGAATAAAATAGTTGTTAGCATTGTCATCCAATCACTGTGTCTTTTCTGTACATAAATTCCGGTTTCATATTTACGCACCTGGTAAAAACGAATTTAAAGGACTGTTTTCTGTTGTAACTTAATACGAGCTTTATAATAGGGATGGCCACAATTTATCGAGAAAAGAATTTTTCGAAAACGAAAAAAACGATGCGAATTCTTTTTTCAAAAAACTATTATTTTTTTCGAAAAACGAAAATTTTACGAAGAATGAAATTTTTCGGAGAACTAAAATTCTTTCGAAAAACGATTTTTTTTTTCGAGAAACGAAAAATCGAAAAACACTTTTTTTCGAAAATGGCCATCACTAGTCCAAGATATGCTGTTCTCACTCTTCAGTATAGTACGCGTAACTTCAAATTCTGATTTATGAGAGAACTGACCTTGACAGTAGAGAGGTACTGACAGGAAGGCATTGGGACCCAACTCTGGTCAGACATCAATTTTGCGGGTGGCAAGAGGGGGGCAAACATAGGCTACATGTTACTTCTGAGCCTCAATACTTAACGTTAAAACAGCTTTGAATTTTCCTTATACATGTTTTCATTCGTTGTAAACAATTGTTTTAGTAATTATATAATTGAGTGCGTTTGAAAAAAAAAATTTTTTCAACCAATGTTTATTTCCGTCTCAGTTTTTTCATAAGTCAAGAATGCGGTTTCTTTGATTCCTTATAGCATCGTTAAGCACAGCAATGCCAAAGGAAAAAATAGTCTACTGTTAAATATATATATATATATATATTTAAAATGTTTTAATATTCTCACCTATAGAGAGACGAAAAAAGGAAATAGCTCAATCGTTCACATTTAATCCACTAGTATTTTGATTGTAGAGCATAAACTTCTGCCAATTTGCCTAGAACAGTGGGTAGTAGTTAATTGGCTTCGAATATGTTCAGTCCTCATTCAAGTTCTCAACATTTCTTATTTTGATTTGAGTGAGTTTAGTTTAGACGATGATGAAGCGACAGCAAACGTTGTTTGAGCTATTAAAATTTAAAAGAAAGAAAGATGAAGAAAGAACAAATATGCAGACCGAAACGATGGAAACAAGTAAATACTAGCTCAATTTGTATAGCTACCAATCAAATGTGTATCCATGCCAGTGGATACTATCCATGGACGCCCGCAATGGGAAAGAAGGAGGGGGACATTCATTCCCTTTCCCCACCTGGATTTTTGACATTGTAAAATTGTATAGGCTGTTACCAGGGACGGCGCCAGGGGGAATGTGTCTCCTAAATTTTCCTTCTCTCCCCTTCTTGTGTCCCTCAAATTGTAGATGACATGTAATATTTTGTATTATTATTTCACAGTTTGTATTATGTTTGAATTGCCCCCATCCCAATCTTATGCCCCTCATGTGTCCCCCCCCAACTGTGGGAAGCTAGCGCCATTCCTGCTCACACGAGTGTTTTTGTGTTACACAACATTTCAATGCAGCTAATTTTTCATGGGCTTGTCGATACTTTTGTTTTCCAATTATAATTCTTTATTTTTTTTATAGGGGTTACAAGAACTTTTAGTTTGTGCATATTTTGTTCCCTCTCCTGAAAAAAACCCAGTGGTAGTGCCAGTGCCGTAGTGGAAAGTTCGCTCCCCCTCGAAAAAGCAGAATATGAGGCCCCCGTATATAACAGTAATAGTCCCCAGTCCAATCTTAGCACATTAACCTTAGAGGAAAGGGAACCCCCAAAAAGAATGCCCCTCCGCACCGCGGGGGCTATCATTACGCCCCTTGGTCGTGAATGTGTGTTTCTGATAATGTTCTCTCTATAATATGTTTGTCACATCACTAGCTTAAAACAATTGGGTTAAACAAATCTTAGTTTTAACAGCGAACCACACCCTCATGGTCGAGTTACGGGGGGCATGAGGGAATTTACTCCCAATTTCCTGATGAAAAATAAAAATTTGCTAAAAAAATCCTCAAAAAATGATCAAAGACGAGTTTTATATTAACTTTTAAATAGTTTCTCACGGGAGAACCCCCTGAAGGTGTCCCCTCCAGGAGACAAACTCAAACATCGCCCATACACACACTCAAACAGGTTCGCAGTAACGGAGGAGAGACACAAAGGTACCTTTTGAAGAGGATGTGTAGTAGCCCACACAGCACAATCACGTTAAATAAACGTTTTATCAACATGTTTTGAAATGTTTAATAAACGTTGAATTTTGGTTGAATTTACGTTGATTCCACGTTCATACAACTATCGGATTAGTATTCTAAGAAATGTTGATTCAACGTTGAATCTGACGTTTAACAAACGTTTTAATGACGGAGAATTAAACGTTTTTTGCAACTTTATTTTGTCATTGACGTTGATTCAACGTTACAAAACGTTGAATAAACGTTTAATCAACGTTTAGAGAGAAGCAAAATTCAACCTTCAGGACAAATTTCGTACTTTTCCCAAAAATCCCTACTTACAATGAATATTTGAATCTGTGAAAATGAACAGAATAATATACGTTTCCCAGACCGAAGCCTAGTACTTTGATTATAGGATTTTAACCTGCAATCAACCCTAACATTGTAATTTCAATTAAAGCATATCGTACTGAACATTGAAGTACTAGGCTTCGGTCTGGGAAACTTAACATTATTCTTTCTGTTCATCTACACAGATTTAAATATTGGTTATAAGTAGGGATTTTTGGGGAAAGGTATGAAATTTGTCCTAAAAGTTAAATTTTACTTCTCTCCAAACGTGACCCCCACACAGTACAATCACGTTACATAAACGTTTATTCAACTTTTTCCTAAATGTTTAATAAACGTTTAATTTTGGTTGAATTTACGTTGATTCCATGTTCACACAACTATCGGATTAGTATTCTAAGAAATATTGATTCAACGTTGAATCTGACGTTTAATAAACATTTTAAAGACGGTCAATTAAACCTTTACTGCAACTTTATTTTGGCACTGATGTTGATTCAACGTTACAAAACGATGAATAAACTTCTATTTAACGTTTAATCAACGTTTCGCAACTTTTATACAACGTTTAGAGAGAAGCAAAATTCAACCTTTAGGACAAAGTTCGTACCTTTCCTAAAAATCCCTACTTTCAACGTATATTTGAATCTGTGAAGATGAACAGAATAATATAAGTTTCCCATACCGGAGCCTAGTACTTTTTAGCTTTGATTCCAGGAAAAATCCTTTCATTATAGTATTTTAATCTGGAATCAACCCTAAAATTGTAATTTCAATTAAAGCATATCGTACTGACCTATCTACGCCTGAGCCCAAGATGCCCGAAGGCAATAACACCTTCAAATTCAAATGCACACAAGATTCACACACAAAACTGTTTCCTTTATCCGAACCAAAAGATAGAAAATCCTAGACGGTCGCGAAAACTCGTTATTTTTAAAAATGGGATCCCATTCTCTAATCCAGACCCTATTGGGAGGATGAGTGGTAAGACTCCCTGCCTTGTAATCAATGGGTCCCAGGTTTGATTCCCGGTGGATATACAGACAGTTCAGAGCCCATGGTAAACTGTTGGCCCTGTCCTTATTACATTTTCATCCGATGGAAAGCAATGGCAAGCCTCCATTGGTTAACGTGCCTAGGAACCTGCCTTAGGGCACAACACACATCACCATTATCACATAAATAAATAATTAAAGTTGACAGAATGGTTATAAATTGAATATTGGTCACCTTCATCCCATTCTGCGATAGCTTTTCCGGTGGTCGGAAACCGGTGCGATACATTATTAACATTAATTCAAGTTAACAGCCATAATGGCCAGGTACTGGCTCCATGCCAAACGTTTGCACCAGAAATCCCGCCACGCAATAACTGTCTGCCATAATACTCAATAAACATCTTTTTCTACTGTGATTACCAATGTTTCCTCTTTCAACGTGTGTACATCTATCTATGACTAACACCTGAATGTTAATTTTAAAAGCTTCATCGATACATAACTGCGATTCCTCTACCTACAAACGACATAGACAATGGATATTGAATGTATGTGTTGAACACTTCAACACTGAAT